>JAPYZF010000868.1:0-22454 GCA_030523045.1 Meteorus cinctellus
CGTCCTGTGCACATTTATCTTTAGGTCTGCCTATGTTCACGCTGTGTTTTACTCTCCCATGAGTATAATAATAGGTAGAGTGGATAAAAGTGGAAAATTTGCGACCCAGGCATAACTGGTGGTGACTGTACTTTTACATCCCAATGAAAAAAAAAAAAGCATTGGACATTGCATATATGTATATATATTTTTATACAATGCACTGTCATTTGTCCGACCAATGACATTCAAGTAGTTAGGCTAAACCCGTTGTATAGGGGATACGATGTCTTGCGTGTGGCTCGCCATGGTTCATCTATTTTACAGTACAGGAAGGATAAGTTTGTGCAACATTATTGAGGTTATATATTGTAAATATTTTTGAAGATGTTGGCGTTACAAGGATATGGTAGCGATGATAATAGTGAAGGTGAATCTGAATCTGTATCGAAAAGTACAGAAAATAAGGTTAGAAACGATGAAGAAGAATCTATCAGAGGAATTAGTTTACTGAAAATGCCGACAAGTTCATTCGCACTTGCAATATGTGCTGCACCTGAAGTTGTACCGACCGTAAGTTCATTTGGTGACTGAAGTTTTCTTTGCTTACTCTAATAATGTGGTCATTATTCTTAAGATTCATTCACACGCTCTTTTTCTCTCTCTCTCTCTCTCTCTCTCTCTCTCTCTCTCTCTCTCTCTCTCTGTTTCTCATTATTCAGGGCACAGAATTGTGTGTTAGGCATGTTGACTCCACAATGAGTGAACTGAAGTATAACCCCAAATTCGAGGAACTTTTTGCACCGGATGTTGGGCCCGATAACCCATTTAAAACCACGCAGCAACGTGCTGCGAAGAACATGTTATCGGGGTACGTAGAAAAGGCCCACATCAGTGAGTTTCAGTTCGAGAATCAGCGAAGGACATTTGCCAGTTATGGTATGGAAATTTTTGTTTCATTTTGATTTTTTTGAAGAGCTCGAGCATCAATTGAGAGATTTATTTGTTCTCCAGGATATGCTCTGGATCCCACTGTGGATGGTAGTACAGAAGAAGGTAAAACATTGATTGGTGCTACTGAAGTAGCTGAAGAGAAGGGCGGTAAAACCGTGTTTGAAAGCACCACTTTGAGACCGGCGGATAAACGAAAGAGGAATCGGAACAATGACGCTGGTGATATTGAAGGATTTTTGGGACCATGGGGTGGTTATGTTGACGAACAACGTGTAATAAAACCAAGTGACGAAGAGGCGGCGGAGCTGGAGGAAATTTTAGCTAAAAGAAATAAACGGGGAAAGCAAACGGAGGAGAAACCATTGGAAGAAAAAACAGTTTTACACATCAAAGATCCTGTCAATTATCAAGGGAAGTCATTTTTACATCCACCACAGGATGTTGGTGTCAATTTACGTTCGGAATCACCACCTGAACGATGTTTCTTGCCCAAAGCACAAATTCATACATGGGAAGGACATACAAAAGGCATATCACAGATCAAATGGTTCCCAAAGACTGCTCATCTGTTGTTAACATGCAGTATGGATTGTCGAGTCAAATTATGGGAAGTTTACAAAGAACGTCGTTGTGTACGGACTTATTATGGACATCGTCAAGCAGTACGCGATATTAGTTTTGATAATGATGGCAAAAGATTTTTATCAGCAGGTTATGATCGTTACGTTAAACTTTGGGATACAGAAACGGGTGCTTGTGTCAGTCGTTTCACCAGCAGAAAAATCCCATACTGTGCCAAGTTCAATCCAGATCCAGATAAGCAACATTTGTTCGTGGCTGGAACGAGTGATAAGAAAATAATTTGTTGGGATACAAGAAGTGGAGAAATTACTCAGGAATATGACCGACATTTGGGTGCGGTCAACACAATTACTTTTGTGGACGAAAATCGAAGGTTTGTGACCACCTCTGATGACAAAAGCCTACGTGTCTGGGAATGGGACATTCCAGTGGACATGAAATATATTGCGGATCCTACGATGCACTCAATGCCAGCTGTGACTCCATCACCCAATCAAAAATGGCTGGCATGCCAGTCAATGGACAATAAAATTGTAATATTTTCAGCGCTAAATCGATTCAAAATGAATCGAAAAAAGACATTTACGGGCCATATGGTGGCAGGATATGCATGTGGCATTGACTTCTCACCAGACATGAGTTATCTAGTCTCAGGTGATGCCGATGGAAAATGTTATGTTTGGGATTGGAAAACCACAAAACTGTACAAAAAGTGGAAAGCTCATGATGGAGTGTGTATTGCAGCCCTTTGGCATCCTCATGAGCCTTCACGGTTAGCAACCGCTGGATGGGATGGGAAAATAAAATACTGGGATTGAATAGTTATGTACCCTGTCGCATTATTTATTGCCGAGTATTTTAGAGTATCATAACAAATGAATTGATAACTGAAGCAAATTTGGTTAAGACCGTGAAGGGCAGCTATCTCAATAGAACTGAGAAGGAAATGATTGTTTTATAAATAGTAAAACTTCATAGCTAAATTCTTCATCTGCCATTCGACCTTTTTGTTCATGATGTTACAATTACAAATAATATTTTTATAATATTACATTGACTAAAGATAACTCGAGAAATGTTCTTTAAATGGAAATGACATATTGTGAGCTGTTATCTGGCTGAATGTGAAGCATTGAAAAATATATTGATTGGTATATGATTAAATAAAAGGTTCAACTCATTGAAAAAAAAGCTGGGGAGTAAAATTCCGTCATTTTTTTTCATTTCAGCGATAAAATCAGTACATTTCGCAATTTCACAAAATCATGAATCCCCGAAAATTCTACCATTACAAAATAACATTCTTGATGGCTCTGCATATAAAATCGAAGTCTGAGTCGTCTGAATTTTCGATCAGTATCGTCTTTCAACGAATCAACAACACTTTTGACTCGCCAATTTAAAACAATTTATCGATAGAAACTCAGTGGGTGAGGGAGAATCTTTTTTCAGATCACGGTAAACGAATAACCCCCCAATGGCTATCAGAATCTACTAAACCCTTGCGGTGTACAATGAAAATCATAATTGTAAATGGAGAAGTTCAATAAATCACCGAAGAAAAAAAAAAAAACACTCGACAATTCTTGTCAGAAAATGAGACCACTGCTCATCTATGCATCGTCATTAATAATTCTTCTTTCTTCTAACCATTTTTTTTTGCTTACCCACGCAAAATTAGTTATTCAATTTCTGACTGCAACCAATTGACTGTGAATCGTTCACAGGGGAATGTAAGAAGGATATTAGCATCGAAGAGTTAACAAAAAATGCGCCACAAGGTGACCATGAACTAATGAGCACATGTCTGCTTGGTTGATTCTTTTTCAAATTGGGCGTAGTATTGCCTGACGGTGGAGAAATATGCGGTAGGTAAAGTCATCGCGATTGAAATTTGTGAGTGCTTCAGGGCTTTAGATCTGCCAACATTCAATAGTCAAGAATACTAATGATAGAAACATTTTTAGTATGATTGCATATTTGTTTAAAGATATTTGTTGAAAAAGATTCATTTGGTAGAGCTGTGGCACTGCCGTCCTTTCTGTTTACATTTCAGTTCTTGCCTTGTCTCATGGATGCAGTGAGGTAGTCTGGTAACCTGCAGAGTATGGAGCAGTATGGAGGATAGAGGTAAGGAGAAGTCTCTCTGTGTTAAAAGTGTCCGTGAAACTGAGGAAAATTAAGATGTCGCTAGCGTTGCAATATTCCTAAATTTCATATGGACCGCCCAAACTTAGTCGAGTGGGATAGAATTAAACAGAGAAAGATGTACATCCGCTTCATGGAGTCGCTGTTTTCAAAATGTTTGAGTAATACTTTACTGATGTGCGAATATAAACCACTCCATTGCGTAAGAGTGCCCCGAATGGAAATTTAAACATTATCACGTGAATAAATAATAAATGAAAGTTTATGAAATGACTGAATTAGTGAGTATAAATAAAAGAACTTCAGAATTGTAAGTGATTAATGAGGAAAAACTGTATTGATTAATACCTCAAGAGTAAGAAATGAAATTATTAGCAATAAATCCACAAATTTATGAATTAAAAGAAGAAAATTCATATCCAAAGCTAACATAACATCTATAAATGTTTATATATACTTAAGAATATTTGAAAAACAAGTTTGAAATGATCTAACTGTTTATGAGCTCTAAAATAACAAGCTCAGTATTGTAACAAGTACAAAACGTACTTTAAAGTTCGGATATAAAATAGGTTGCTTATTATTATGTATTTACCTCTACCCTCCATACTGCAGAGGCGTGAGCGACATAACAGAGGTCAGAGCCGCCATATTAGTGGCAGCATTTGGTACTATTTCGTGAAAACATTCAAATGATTATTCAATTGTAGATTATTATTATTGTTTATGAGTACTTTTCAAATTATTCACTGTTTGTCGCGCGTAATACATATGAATAAGGACATAATTTGAGGTATTTCATTTCATCGGTTCATAATGTCTGAAAAGAAACAATATATGACAATACTAAATAAATAAGGGAATTCTGATAAAGTTGATACACTTCATTTGGAAAAATGCTTTGAAAATGAGAAGAAAAAAAATTCCAGTATGAAAGTTTGTTTGAAATATTTAAAAGCTAGTTATTCTATATTATGAGGTTAGTATTTACAATGCATATGGATAGTATGTATATTTTAATTTTACTTTCTTTATTTTTTAATTATGTTGAAATATGCATGGTGAACCTTACGCTCCCGTAAAAATCGAAAAAGCAGCAGATGAAGAACCTCATTATTATGAAATAGTGAAATTTGCACGAAAAATTCATCTTTTTGTTTCAGTAGAAATACCTTACTATCCCATATAACCTAGAGTTTAACTATTCGAATTGTCACTGTGACTCCGTCATAGTGGATTGAGGTCACGCCCCATATGTTAAATCCCAATTGGAGCAATCTTGTCTTTCAAACCATCATACAAATCAGCTGACATGATATCATGATCGACATATATGCGTACTAACGTTCTGTAACGGTATTATGACTGTCAAGTGACGCGTCACACATTTACTCTCTATTATTTGATCTTCAGAGCAGACTAACCGTAGGTTTGACAACGATAGCAGCAGACAGTGGCAGCATGATTCTATCAGGTCAACAGTGAAAGAGTGAATTGAAGTCGGAAAAAGGATTTATACTAGTGAATAAGGTCGGTCGGGACTGATAGGAAAAATAGAGAGAGACAAAAAGAGCAGAATAGGAGAGAAAAAAAAAACGCAGGGCGCCTCTGGTGTCGATTGCAGTGAGCACGTCACGTAAATGGCAAAGTATATCGGGCTTTACTATTCTGAAAGGAGAGAATGATATAGAGGCTGTATCAACTAAAAGAAGAATCATAGACAGCGATTTCGCTGTTGCTTGATATTGTTTCGGGCTGACATTAATTGATTCATTCAAGAGTTCGTTTGGCCATTTCTATCGTTGATAAACGAACGATTGACCCGAAAGGATGGCGAGGTGATCCCGCGAAAAATGGAGCACTGTGGCCATCGGTACGTATCTTTCAGGTACGTCGAACTTCTTATCAAAATGAGTTTGCGTTTTGTAGCACTTTTATTGCAATCTATTATTGTGACTTATTGCTCGGGTGACATCAACACAAGTTTGACTCAATGACAATTTGGACAAAACCTGATAATATTAACAAACACACGAGACTCTACTTTGAGAATTTGCTTTTATATCTTTGTCTCACTCACGTTCAACTGTGAATATACATATGTATATATATATATATATATACATTTCGTGTTCAACTGAACTCTGCTTGTACTGCCGTCATGAAAAGAGTTCTTCTCTTTTCCCCCACCATTCATTCCTTTGTACTTTCATCTTTCTTCGATTAATTTCGGAAAAATGCCACTTTACATTCCAATGAGTTTTCAGCCGTCCAGTCATTAAAAAAAAAGCAAAAGCTTCCCCAAGGCGTACATGTCCATTTTTCACTGTTGTGTACTCGCTATACTTGTTCTATGATTATTGCAACATCACTCCATTAATACATATAATTCATAATTATGAGGATTGTGTCAAAATTTCGGCTAAATACTGAAAAAATTATCCATGCATTATATTTCTGGATTTTATCCGAACTCAACAGGATTAAATAATAAATACGCTTTTCTCATTTATACAGACTCGTTCTGTGAGCTCAACTCAGAAGGAACTAAACAAATCACAAGGTACATGCAGTTTTTTTTAGTATTCATTCGCATATAACTTATTTGACAATTTTCTCTTTCTCTTTGAGGAGCAGATGGCTGAGGTTGATCCTGAAACGCTGTTGGAATGGCTGAGTATGGGCCAGGGTGATGAAAGGGATATGCAACTAATCGCCCTAGAGCAACTGTGTATGCTATTGCTCATGTCCGATAATGTTGATCGATGTTTTGAAATGTATGTATGAAAATTTGATTTTTTATTTTTTTCCGTTTTATTCATTTCAAATATCATAAACAATTGTGATGTAATTAGCCGTGATTATGTATATATGGAAGTTATTACACCTTGTGTTTTCTCGAGTAGATGTCCACCACGAACCTTTTTGCCAGCGTTATGTCGAATTTTTCTCGATGAGCAAGCACCGGACAGCGTTTTGGAAGTGACTGCGAGGGCAATCACATATTATTTGGATGTATCAGCCGAATGTACTCGTCGCGTTGTTGCAATGGATGGTGCTGTCAAAGCTATCTGTGGTCGTCTATCGGGTGCTGGTCTTGGTTCCCGTGCTAGTCGCGATCTTGCCGAACAATGTATTAAAGTATTGGAACTGGTGTGCGCCAGAGAAGCTGGCCCGGTATTTGAAGCTGGTGGCCTGCCTTGTTCTTTGTGCTTTATTCGCGAGCATGGGGCCCGAGTTCATCGTGATACATTGCATTCCGCCATGGCTGTTGTATCACGACTGTGCGGGAAAGTTGAACCACAAGACAAAACGTTGCCTGATTGCGTCGAGGCATTATCAACATTGCTCAGACACGACGATGCACACGTCGCTGACGGTGCTCTCCGATGTTTTGCATCATTGGCTGATAGATTTTCACGACGCGGAACTGATCCCGCACCATTAGCCAATAATGGTTTAGTTTCCGAATTGCTCTATAGATTATCAAATGCCGCTGGTCCAGGTAATTCAATGGCCACGACATCGAGCAATCAGAAAACACCCCCAACATCCACTACCCCATCTATATCGCCAGCACCCGAGCCAAAATCATGTGCATCAGTTTCAACAATTATAAGTCTGCTTTCAACTCTTTGCCGCGGATCGTCATCGATAACTTATGATCTACTACGCTCCGAATTACCGGACGCCATTGAAAAAGCGCTGAAAGGTGACGAAAGATGCGCACTTGATTCAATGAGGCTCGTTGATTTATTGCTAGTATTATTGTTTGAGGGACGGTCAGCCTTGGGTCGCGGAACAGGTAACGGTCAATCTGGTCCGTTGTTACCACGATTGCGACGTTTAGATAGTGCCGGTGAGAAATCACATAGACAATTGATTGATTGTATACGTTCAAAAGACACGGACGCACTCATCGAAGCAATAGATTCAGGTGGTATTGAAGTAAATTTCATGGATGATGTAGGACAGACACTTTTGAATTGGGCGTCAGCTTTTGGTACACAGGAAATGGTTGAATTTCTATGTGACCGAGGCGCTGACGTTAATAAAGGTCAGCGTTCGTCGAGTCTACATTATGCTGCGTGTTTTGGTAGGCCTGCTATTGCCAAAGTATTACTCAAACACGGTGCCAATCCAGATTTACGCGATGAGGATGGCAAAACGCCATTGGACAAAGCGAGAGAAAGGGTAGACGAGGGTCATCGAGAAGTTGCAGCCATTCTTCAATCTCCTGGTGAATGGATGTTACCTCCAAATCAAGAGCACCGAAAGCCTGATAATGATATTGAAGAAATCACTGAACCAAAAGGTGATCCTGAAATGGCACCGGTATATTTGCGAAGATTAATGCCGGTATTTTGTACGACATTTCAATCTACTATGTTATTGAGCGTCAGGAAAGCTAGTTTAAGTTTAATTAGAAAAATGGTACACTACATACAGCCAGAACTACTAGTGGAGACATGTGGTGCTGACAAAACTGCTGGATGTGGTGCAATGCTCGTTGAAGTGATCGCGAATGTTCTTGATAATGAGGTAAGTGTTACCGATCTCATTAGATATATTCATTGTTTTCTTCCCAGACTTTTTTCACGTAATTATTTGTATATTGTCCTAACGTTGAGATAAAACTAGCAGTGCATTTACTTATAAAAAAGTGACAAAGGAAAGCAATAGGCCTGCAGGCAGGAATTACAGCACAGCGCGATCATGACTTAGTTAAAGATTGTTCGCAGGAAGTTGAGATAAAGGCATCGCCACCACCGCCTCCGCCTCTCAAGTTGATCGTCGGCCCCAAATTGCCCTGCCTTACATCTCGCAAGTCTTCCAGTTCCCAGAACTACATTATCGATAAAACGGTAACATCCGTTGTATAATTCTGCACCATCTCTTGCCTAGCTGAAACCCCAAGAACAGAAATGATTCCACTTGTTCCATTTTTTTTCGTTTATTTCCGAAACGTGCGCATACCCGCGAACATTCTGTTTATATATGTTCCATTGATATCACATATCAACAGTTATATCAATACACGTGTTTCTCAATAACCAAATATGATTGATTACTTATTCATAAACGGAGATGCGTGAACTCTAACAAAACTTATATAATTGTAAAACTTGATGGCCGGAGGTGGATCATGAGCGGAATATATTTTTATATCATTAACTGTCCTTAACATCATTATTAATCCACAAATAATGACAATGTTACGTTCATATTGATTCTTTTTTGCTACTATTAGCTAATGTATGTTCAATACTAGATTTTGAGAGCATCCGAATAAAACATAAATGTTCTCTGCCTGCAAGTCGAAATTATCAGTAAATATTATATGGAATATGCCAAGATACTTATTGTGAGGAAGAATGCTACATAAATCACACACACACATGATTTTGATCAATATTGTCCTCTGATTTTCCGCTTGTAAATGTCAGCGATATTACCTATATAGATATATTATTATCAGATGTCTGTCTATGATATTTAATGATAGTTTTGTAATCAACAGGAAGACGAGGACGGTCATCTTATTGTGCTTCAAATGATCCAAGATCTCATGGTGAAAGGCAAAGATGAATTTCTTGAGCATTTCGCGCGACTCGGAGTATTCTCGAAAGTCGCGACCTTGGCTGGGCCTCAGGACTCGACATTAGAGTCTGAAAATGAATCGAATCAACCCGGCGAAGAACCAAAACCTGAGGACGCACGAGAATTATTGGTTGGACGTGCATATCATTGGCGTGATTGGTGTATTTGCCGCGGTCGCGATTGCTTATACATATGGTCTGACGCTGCAGCATTAGAATTATCAAATGGAAGTAATGGATGGTTTAGATTCATTCTTGATGGAAAACTTGCTACAATGTACTCAAGTGGAAGTCCGGAAAGTGGCACTGATGCAGCTGGTGAGTGGATTATATATTCCATCACAGCAAATTTTTGGAATAATTTCAATTTGATTTTGAGAAAACTAGCTCGTATCAAAATAGTACGCGACTTTACTATTCGTAATCATTCAATTAATTCGTTCATTTGTGATTAACGAACGTGTCACATGTTAATTTAGATAATATATCATTTTACTAACTGCCAACAGGAAAGGGGCGGAATACAGAGTCACTTACGACTGAGGGTAGGTATTCGTAAAAAATTTCCACTCATCAATTTTTCTAGTTAGAAATTACACATAAATCACATTTACGAAGATGTAGTAAGATGCATCTACGTATTATTCCATCATTTGTAAATTTCGGTATCTGAGGTAGTTGTGCAGGAGTGGGCTACTACCTAATTTTGGGTAAAATTATACTCTATTTGATATATTGTTAATTTTACTTTCTATTTTTTCAAATTATCCTACTTGAAAAAAAAAAAAAAAAAAAAAAAAATAAATTTCTTGTTACTTTTACAAAATTTTTTTTTTTTTGTAATAATTTTCTTTCCAGTTTTTTTTTCTTATTTTCAGTTCTTTTTATATTCCACATAGGGGAGCGGGTTTTTCGTTTCTCTATACCCAAAAATAGGTGGTGCCTCATTCATGCATAATTACCGAAATGTCTTCTTCGTTGGAATGGGTGGCTAAGCAGGAAAGTGAATTAACACCAATGATGTTGATTGAGATTCAATCAATTAATGGATATTGTAATATTACAGAGAGCCGTGGAGAGTTTTTGGAAAAGTTACAACGCGCTCGGGGTCAGGTAAAACCCAATTCAGTAAGTCAACCGGTTCTTTCACGTCCTGGCACAATGCGTTTGGTTGTGGGGAATTGGGCTTTGTCATGTCGGAAAGAAAGCGAATTATGTATTCACAATAGCGATGGTCAACAACAAGCAACAATACTCAGAGAAGATTTACCTGGATTCATTTTCGAATCAAACCGTGGCACTAAACACTCATTCACTGCAGAAACTAGTTTAGGTATGTGGCAATATATTATCGGAAAGCCGAGAAATCGATCGGTTAACTATGATAAGAATATATCTCCGGAAGATCTTAATGTTCATTGAAAAGAAAAAAAAATTATTTTTAGGTCCAGATTTCGCTGCAGGATGGGCGGGTAAACGTGGGAAACGTTTGCGATCAAAAATTGAGGCAATAAAACAAAAAGTGAAGACTCACGCCCAAGAAATTTATGAGAGTTACTTTAGAGCTGCTCAAGCGCAACCACGTGGTGTTGTTGCACAACTAGCAGCAATTGTAAATCAAGTGGAGAAAGCATGTCAAAAACAACTGGCTGGCAGTCGAGAATGGCGAAACGTATTGCAAGATGCTCTGGAGGAATTGAAAATGCTGTTAAATGAAGAAGGACGGGTTTCTGCATACGAATTGCATTCGAGTGGACTCGTGCAAGCATTACTGGGTTTGTTGGCGGGCCCATCCGCCGGGGCGCAACCACCATCAATGCGCGTAAATAAATTGCGATTACAGAGGATAGCTGTATTCAAAAGTTGTTTCAAAGCCAAAGACACGAATGATGGCAATTCGGCAAAAATATTGGTACAGAAACTCGTGTCAGTTCTCGAGTCAATTGAGAAATTACCAGTTTATTTATATGATACTCCCGGATCAGGTTATGGCTTACAAATACTCACTCGTCGGTTACGTTTCCGGTTGGAAAAAGCTCCTGGTGAAAGTGCACTAATTGATAGATCCGGTCGTAGTTTAAAAATGGAACCATTAAGTACGATTCAACAATTAGAGAATCATTTATTGAAAATGATTGCTAAACAATGGCATGATCATGATCGATCAACATTCACGTTTGTCAAGAAAATTAAAGAAGGCAACAAATTGACATTTCAATATCAGCATGATTTTGATGAAAATGGTGTATTATATTGGATTGGTACTAATGGCAGATCATGTTCAGAATGGGTTAACCCTGGACAATACGGTTTAGTTGTTGTCACATCGAGCGATGGACGTAGTTTACCTTATGGTCATCTCGAGGATATTCTGAGTCGCGATCAAAATGCATTGAACTGTCATACTAACGACGACAATCGTGCATGGTTCTCTATTGATCTGGGCGTATGGATTATTCCAAGTGGTTATACATTACGTCATGCACGTGGCTATGGAAAAAGTGCCCTGAGAAACTGGATGTTTCAAGTTTCGAAGGATGGGATCAACTGGACCACACTATATACCCATATTGATGATTGTTCATTGAATGAACCGGGCAGCACTGCCACATGGACAGTCGAACCACCAAGTGATGAATCGCAAGGATGGCGTCATCTTCGTCTCCAACAAACTGGAAAAAATGCGTCTGGTCAAACACATTATTTATCTGTATCGGGATTCGAAGTGTACGGTGAGGTTACTGGTGTTTGTGAAGACCTTGGCCGCGCAGCAAGAGAAGCTGAAGCTGGCGTTAGGAAGCAACGGAGATTAATCAAAACACAAGTACTCAGACATTTAATAGCTGGTGCTAGAGTTGCGAGGGGTCTGGATTGGAAATGGAAGGATCAAGATGGTATACCACCCGGCGAGGGTTCTATTACTGGAGACTTGCATAATGGCTGGATTGATGTGACCTGGGATCATGGTGGCTCGAATTCATATAGAATGGGCGCCGAAGGAAAATACGATCTGCGACTCGTTGGTGCTGGTTCGGATGGTGACATTGGAATAAAACAAAAGAATGGAACGACGGCAGGTGTATTGACAGGAAGAAAGTCGAGTAGTACTCCAAGTTTGCCGGATTGTAGTGATGTCAGTATAAGAGGATCAGTCGCGTCGACTGATCAAGCTGCTAGCGCAGAAAATCTTGCGGCAAAGCACGCAGCTGAATCAATAGCCGAGAGTGTACTATCCGTAGCTCGGGCTGAAGCTGTTGTTGCTGTAACTAGTGAGGGTGGTGCTAATACCACAGGTGAACTTTCGGTTGTTCTCCATCCACGCCCGGATGCAGCAGTCACTAGTGATCTTGCAACTATTGTCGAAAGTTTAGCTCTAAATACGGATACGATACAGACAAACACCAACAGTAATCGTGCTTCCAGTAGTTCTAAACCTGTGTTCTCAACAGTGCGAGGCAATAAAGTAATGCAGTTGTCCAAATTTATGAATATTACTCATTTGTACATGAAATATTCTTCAAGTTGAATCAATGATTCACATATTTTTTCTAATCACATACTTATTGATGTTCGCTCGTTTCAGCCCGCCAGTGGTTTGTTGAGTCTTGAAGCTGTTGAAGTACTCGATCGTCTTCGTGAAGGTGCCGATAGACTACGTAACAACACAAATAGTTTCTTGAGTGGTGAATTGCTCGGTTTAGTACCAGTTAGAATTAGTGTATCTGGTGAAACAGATGATAGTTCTCTGAGAATTCGACCTGTGCCTCGACACAATCCTACAGCATCTGATGGTATGTTATGATTATTCATATTCTTCTGTTTTTCAAACATTTCTCAAGTCGTTTTCGAGCAATGTCGGCATTTATTGAGTCACTGGTTTCACTCCATTTCATCTACTTCGCCAATATCAATGAACTATTCAGTATATTTGCAATATAGCATTGACGAAATAAAAAACATGTAATAGAATTCCCAAATTTTAAATTAAGAGAATGAAAAATCAATCATTCCAACGAAATGATTAAAAATGATAAAATGCAAACTAGCGACAAAAGAATGTAGCCGTGACAAAGAAGCCAGTTCATCCTCACAAAATGCTACCGGAGGATGTCCAGTTGTGGTTACCAATCCTATGTCGGTCTCTGTGCCGAATCTCGCTTGTTCCGATGCTAACAACAGTCTGGAATCATCTGCTGCTACAGGTTTATTGGAAACATTCGCAGCAATGGCCCGAAGGCGGACCTTAGGTAGATCTCCACCAATTACCTCACAGTCCACAATATTCGATTATTACCATAAATATGTAACAATCGATAAAAATACACAAAATATTCTTCAGGTTATTTCATTATATTGATATATTTTGATTGCTCATATAACATCTAGGCCCGACTGCAGGACAACACATAGCGCCCAATTCGAATAATGGACAAGGTACACGTGGCCCAGCCTCCGTATCAAATTTTGTCAGGTTAGCTCTGAGTTCCAATTTTCCTGGTGGTTTGTTGAGTACTGCGCAAAGCTATCCCAGTTTGACTAGTAGTGGTCAAGTGCCTGGAAGCGGTGTCACAACAACGACCGGAGCTGGACTCGGACAGGCGTTGACGATGTCACTAACCAGCACCAGCAGCGATAGCGAACAGGTGAGAAAATTATTGTCTTCATCTCTGGACCGCATCGTCCTTTTCTTTTTCTCTTTGAGATTTTATAAAAAAAGTTCAAACTGAAAAAACCATATGCAGTGACTCATTTGAATGAATGAATGTATGAATGGGAAAAACCTATACAAATATTTCACGTGCATGCACACGGACATAGTGTAGTGACAATAACGTACCAGATCAATTCTTTGATCAATCTGGGAGGCTTTATTTTAATGTAATGAGAAGTTGTGGCTGCAGGTTAGTCTCGAAGACTTTTTGGAGTCGTGTGGGGGAGTCGCAGGCTCTAGTGTCGGCGGTGTACGTACTACAGGTGGCTCAACATTACTCGGTGAATTAGAGGACGATGAGGATGGTGTCTTAGCTGAAGAGGATGATGAGAATGAAGATAATGATCAAGAGGTTATTACATAAATTTCGTTCATTTTATACTTCTACTTCTCATTTCTCCTGCCTTCCGTTCTTTAATTTTGGAGAAAAAAATCTTCTGGCACTGACTCGATTTGTATTTCAGGAAGATGATGAGGAGAATGAGGAAGAAGTTGAAGGTGGTGAGGGTGAATACGAAGAAGTGATGGTTAGTCGGAATCTGTTAGCAGCGTTCATGGAGGAAGAGACACCCCAAAGTACGAAAAGACGGGCATGGGATGATGAATTCGTGTTGAAACGTCAATTCTCGGCCCTCATACCCGCATTCGATCCACGTCCAGGTCGTACAAATATCAATCAGACGACGGATTTGGAGGTGCCACCTCCTGGCAGTGATTTGCAATCGAGTGTGCGCGCGGGTACAGCAGCAATACCGCGTCTTGCACTGTCACTGAAAGGACCAGGACTACTTGAAGCGCCTGACGTTGAATTATCATTAACTGATCCACATTCAAGTATATTCCAAGCTGTTCAAGACTTGATGCAAATGACAGAGTTGGGCAGTAGGCAAGAAAAACTCAGGAGAATATGGGAGCCAACCTACACTATTATTTATAGAGAAGCTAGAGATGAAGATTCATCCGGGCGTGCGACCCCCGTAGTGACATTATGTTCTGGTAAACTTGTGCAAAACACTAATGTGTGTACTGTGGAAGATGTCCTCCAATTATTGCGTCACGTTTACGTATTAAGTACTACGAAAGATGATCGTAAAGACTTGAGTATGATGGATGATGACACAACAGAATCGTCATGTTGGGTTCATCCAGACGATTTTACATCCAAAAAAATTACTAACAAAGTTATTCAACAAATACAGGATCCATTAGCCTTGGCAGCGGATGCATTACCAACGTGGTGTGAGGAATTAGCGAGAAGTTGTCCATTCCTATTACCATTTGAGACTCGACGTTTATATTTTAGTTGCACGGCATTTGGTGCATCACGATCAATTGTTTGGCTTCAAACACAGCGTGATGCTGTATTAGAAAGGCAACGTGCTCCTGGGCTCAGTCCTCGCCGTGATGACAGTCACGAGTTCCGCGTTGGTCGATTGAAACATGAACGTGTGAGCGTGCCACGCGGTGAAAAACTGCTCGATTGGGCTGAACAAGTGCTCAAAATACATGCTAGCCGTAAGAGCATCCTCGAAGTGGAATTTGTTGGTGAAGAAGGAACAGGTCTCGGCCCAACTTTAGAATTTTTTGCTCTTATCGCTGCTGAATTACAAAGAAAAGATTTGGGTCTTTGGCTATGTGACGATGAAGATTCATTTGACGAAGAACACATGTGTCCATCTGACGAGCACGTTCGACCACCAGGATACTACGTGACTAGACCAAGTGGTCTTTTTCCCGCGCCTTTACCTCAGGATTCTGAGGTTTGTAATCGTGCGGTCAGATACTTTTGGTTTTTGGGTGTTTTCCTTGCAAAAGTTCTTCAAGATAATCGGTTAGTTGATTTACCGTTGTCACGATCATTTTTGAAACTTATGTGTCGTGGTGATATTACCAACAATGTAAATGAACGAATTGGATTAACGGGCATGACACAGGAAAGCATCTCTTCAAGTATGGCGAGCAGTTTCATTTCAGAGGAAGGTGAACAAGAAGGTTTTTATACAACTTTAGAACCTACGCCATGGTACGATGGAATTTTAGATATCGACGACTTAATTTCGATTGATCCGGTTCGCGGTGAATTCCTCAAAGAAATCCAGGTTCTCACGGGCAAACGAGAGCGAACAGTGTCTGAAGGCTGCTCATCTTCTGATGAAGATCCGCTTCGCATTAATTATCCGTCCGGTGCGTCGGTCGCCGTTGAAGATTTGGCCTTAACTATGTGTTATTTGCCAGGCTCGAAAATATTCGAGCATAATTACGTCGAGTTGATAGAACACGGCGCGGATATATCTGTCACGATTGAAAACGCGCGAGAGTACGCCGACTTGACGATTAATTACTGTCTTGATCGCGGAATTGCACGACAATTAGAGGCGTTCAAGTGTGGGTTCTCCCAAGTATTTCCAATGGAAAAACTGCATGCCTTCAGTCCTGAAGAAGTTAGAGCGATGTTGTGTGGTGACCAGAATCCACATTGGACCCGTGAAGATTTATTCAATTATACTGAACCAAAATTAGGATATACTAGAGAAAGGTAGAGTATTTGATGATTCGAATATCGATCATTCATATATTTCTTCTTCCATATCTGTAGCTAATATTTTCAATTGCTTAATCGACTATTTTTCATCATGTATTTCCAGTCCTGGATTCCAAAGATTCGTCAATGTGCTCTTATCTTTAACTGGTACTGAGAGAAAGGCCTTTCTACAATTCGCCACTGGCTGTTCCGCATTACCACCTGGTGGTCTATGCAATTTACATCCGAGATTGACGGTTGTACGGAAAGTCGATGCTGGCTCGGGTGGTTATCCATCAGTAAATACTTGTGTGCATTACTTGAAGTTACCAGAATATCCTACAGAGGATATATTAAAAGAGAGACTTTTAGCAGCAACGCGGGAAAGAGGTTTTCATTTGAATTAATCTTGTGAAGATATTTGAAGTTGAAAATAATCATTGATATAAGCATCGAATTTTGCTATGCTGGGCATGTTTATGGCGGTATATCAAATTTGGGCGAGGCTCGCATTACGTTCTCATTGTTGTAATAGAATGATTCATAGATATGGCCTCCGAACGGTGTTATGTGAAGACAATGTTGGATTCCAGAAAAACAGCTTTACGAGAAATAACTCTGTGGTAATGGCACTACACAATCAAAATACGTCTGCATCAAAATTATCCTCGTCTTGTAATATGGAACATGCCAGATTACAATTCGAAAGATATGTGAGATGATATATGCGCGAGCTGCAATCTTGATATTCTCCGTACCGTTTCACTCATACCTTCACCTACACCATTGTATCGATTTTTTACTGCAACTTAGCTATTTCACTGTATCTCCTTATTTTCAATCAGGTCCGTTACCCGATTGAAAAGAAAAAGCCACATGAATCTAATGGGATAGATTCAAATTATAATTCATTGATTGCATTCTCACATTCTCCGTTTATATAATCGAGTAATCGAAACTATTATGTTGTTCTTTCCTCTGCGCGGGAATACAAATGTGTAATTTGACTCTTTGAACATGCTTTTACTTCAATACTTGGGTTCTATATGCAAACTTTCGTTTCCTTTTTTTCCTCTCGATTGGCATCCGACACACAGAGTGACAATGAATAATTATTGTGCATCCAACAGGACCAATAAATATTCAGTTAATCAAGATTGAAATATTTCGTTATTGTAAAAAGTTTGCATCTTTGGAATGTACGTAATCCTTCATCAGATTCATAAATGATCCTCACTCTGTCGAGTATTAATTCAATCTCCATTGACGAGGCGGAAAAAATGTTCCCCTTATGTCTATTACTTTTCTAGGACGGAATGTTTGTCGGAAAATGAAAGTACCAGCTTATATATAATTCTCGTTTTTTTTGCAAGACCGACAGGATCTGCTGAAGCAGTTATATCGATTATATTAAAGAATCATGAAACAGTGTAGAACGACAAAAGTGCTTGGTTGATAACGGTATTTTTGATGCGAGTATGCAGTAATTTTCATCAATCATAAGAATACATATATTTCCTATTATCTGCAAATCGATCTTCAGTAGGTACACGGATGAAACAACAAAATTGATTCCCAGTAGATGAGTATATGAGACAACAAGATTGAAAACTCATTTGACAACGGTATGATAAACTCTCATTGTACGCAAATGTATTGATTACATTATTCATGCATCGAGGGAACGGCAACTTATTCAGAGATGATAAAAATCACTGGATACTTCTCAATAGTATATTATCAGTTCTACAAATAGATTTTTATGAACGTTGCTGTCAATCGAAATCGAATATAATGCGATTCCAACACAAGATTCCTGAAATGGTGGAGAAGGCATACACGAAGCACATACGTGTATATATATATATATATATGGATGCTGTACGATACACTACTTAATTCCCAACAGATGACTACATATGTTTAGAGAAAAGTGGTAAAAAGTGATAAGAGCTAATGAAAATTTAACGGAACGGTAATCTATTCAGAGGGAAGAAATTATAAAAGAAATGAAAAACAAAAGATAATATAAATGTAAGAACAGATAATAACATATTGACACAAGGGCAAAAAAGTTACTATTACTGTATTATAAGTTATTATTGAATTTTTGGGAGATGAATAAAAACAAAATTATATTATATGTTATTTTCATATCTCTTTTTAGTAGTCACATTCAGGATTTTTGTTTGTTTATTTACACATCAATTTTGGATATTTCGTTAAAGATTAATTTGTACGACTGCTACCCAAAGTACATATATATTTGGTTCTATATTCAACACAACCTGAATTGAACAAGTTTATAACCTACATTTGACA
Organism: Meteorus cinctellus; assembly: GCA_030523045.1. Taxonomy (NCBI): domain Eukaryota; kingdom Metazoa; phylum Arthropoda; class Insecta; order Hymenoptera; family Braconidae; genus Meteorus; species Meteorus cinctellus. The sequence goes on from JAPYZF010000868.1 coordinate 18,818, forward strand.
CCAGAATTGACTTTAGAGACGATTTTATATGACATAGTGGATAGTCATGGCTTGAGAAATTGATGGGCTTCTTCACGTTCTTCTTCAAGTTCATTTAATGTAATATTTAATTTGGATTTCGAAAAATCGCTTATCGCAAGGCCCTGTACAATACTGAATTTTTTATTTTTTATGGTGACAGGAAATGAGAAAACAATATCTTTGGGAATTCCATAACTGCCGTCAGAGACAACTCCCATTGAGACCCATTGATCGGGTTTGGTGCCGTTAAACCAATCTCTCATATGATCACCAGCTGCCTTTGCAGCAGACATAGCTGAAGACATCTTACGAGCGGCAATAACTGCGGCGCCACGTTTTTGAATTTTATCCAAAAAAACTTCATTAAGCCAAGTCTCATCATTGACTGCTTCTGGGACGGGAACTTGTCCCTTACCATTTTCCGAGTAATCTACAGTGGCATGAAGTGCATCGGGATACTGTGTCGAACTGTGATTACCCCAAATGATCACATTTTTTATTTGATTCACCTATTAATTGGATTGAAAACATTAGTTAATCAAAATTCCTCCGATATACAATATTTCACACATACAATCTTACTCCGAAAATTACATGACCGCTCAAGCTTCAGTTACCTTGACATTTAGACGCGATGCTAAAGCGGCTTGTGCACGATTCTGGTCAAGTCTTGTCATAGCCGTAAAATTTTCTTTCGGAATGCTGGGAGCGTAATGAGAACAGATTAGTGCATTAGTGTTGGCTGGATTACCAACAACCAGAACTTTAACATCTTTATTGGCGAATTTGTCCAATGCTTCACCCTGATCTTTAAAAATGTTGACATTGGCTGCAAGAAGATCTTTCCGTTCCATACCCTGTTTACGTGGCATTGCACCGACAAGAAACGCAGCGGCCGCATCTTTGAAGGCAACTGCAGCCTCTGCAGTGGGGGTGATCTCTGTGAAGCCATTAATTCAACATTTTGGATTATTTGAATAAATGCACTTTGATTTTAAGGTTGTACATTGCACCTAGCAATAGAGGAAATGCTAGGTCCTCCAATTCCATCACTACTCCTTGGAGAACTTCCATCATAGGTTTGATATCCAACAGTCTAAGATTGATTGGTTGCTCAGATCCAAATACGTAACCACCGGCCAATTGATACAGAAGCGAATATGCAATTTGTCCAGCAGCACCGGTAACAACCACATTTATTGGCTCCAACTACAACGTATAAAAAGAATCGTTTAATTTCCATTTCATTTTTCAACGCAATTTCATGCATTCCAACATTTAAAGTGAGGAAACTTTCAATATTGCACACAATCCAGTGCATCCTTTCTTCAGAAATTGTAATTTCACACATGCTGAGACAATTAATTCGTAGCCAAGGTTAATTAAAGGTCGAATTGACGTTTTACAATTTGGCAATATAGTTTCTTTTTAATATCATTCGAAAATAGCCGTTGTACATTGAAATAGATATTAAATAAATATGTCCTATACTAACCATTATGACTCGAAGTTTCTTTTCCCGGTGTTAATTAAAATGGATTCTTTGAATAACTCTGTTGGACGTTACGACGACGACGATGATGATAATGATAAAATGGATGAAAGAAGGAATAGTCAAGGACTTTGACGTCTACCTCGAATCATGCGTCACAACTCACAATATATCTATAGCAATCTCCTACATATATATATATATACAGCTGGAAAAATTAATGCAGCGCTCATTTCGGTTTACCCATTTTGTGCTGTTTTATACTGGTGTTAAGTTGGCCGTTTGATTTGAACTTTTGTTCCTTTTTTTTTTTTTTTTTTTCAATAATTTGGCGGTAATTTGGCGGTATTTGGCTGCCTAATTAGAAAAATTGGCGGTGCGTAGATTTTGTAGAAATCAAAAATTAAATTTTGTTGGTAAGTTAGCCTTAAAAAAGCTATATAACTTGATAAAATATATTTGAAAAAGGCTTGACCGATAGAAAATTTTTTGGTCATTACAATAACGGTAATTGATTAATTCGGCGGCCTCTATTTCTTACCTATGCAAATTTAGCACCCCATCTAAGGATTTGCGAAGCCAGGATGACTTTGATCGATAGGTATTCGTAAGGTCCGGATAGGTCCAGAAAAATTTCTGTTAGTTCCTTTATGGTTTCTTTATAAATAATTTTTCAAATTTTGCATGAAAAAATTCGCATTTTAGCATCCCATCCAAAAATAAATCAAAAAATTTTGTCATATTTCCGTTCTTTATCGTTAGGTCAGTATTGGTTCATTATATTTAATCTATCATTATTAATATTCATTGTTTCAATATAAATAATAAACAATTTGCAATTCGCGCATGCGCCCATCGTGTCAATTCGCACTATGGCGCAAATATGTAGTTTCTTAGTTTGGCTGTTGCTAAAAAATGAATTAATGATACATGAATAGTTTTCAAAGTACACAATCATTCCCGTGATTATTCGAATTATTGGATGAACACTTTATAAGGTAAAAGCAGATTTTTTTTCTTTCAGTCTCATTTTTAACCATGCGCCTTCGTAGGCCAAATTGATGATGAAGGCCCCTCGGCCCTCCGTACTGAAAAATACTAAATATATATAAATAAAGGTCACTAATATCCAGCAAGAGTGGTTGAATATACAAAAATACGTATACAACTTTGTCTTTTCAACACAAACGCATGCAGAGCATAGTGAGAGAACAAAAATTGTAATCGCATATCTATTAATTTATTTGTTGATTAAATGCGAGTAAAACTGAGATACTTTAAATTTCGCGCCATAGTGTGAATTGACATGATAGGCGCATGCGCGGATTGCGAATTATTTATAATTCATATTGGCGCAATTAACATTAATAATAATGGAATAATTATAATGGGCCAATACTGACCTAACGATGAAGAATGCAAATATGATGAAAATTTTTGATGTATTCTTGAATGGGGTGCTAAAATACAAATTTTTTCATGGAAAATCTGAAAAATTATATGTATATAAAAAAACCATAAAGGATCTAACAGAAATTTTACTGTACCTATCCTGACCTTATGAATACCTATCGATTGAAGTCATTCTGGCTTCGCAAATCCTTGGATGGAGTGCTAAATTTGCATAGGTCTATTTCTTTATAATTGACGTAATTTACAAATGAAAATGAATCAGGCACTGCCCGGTAATGCCACGGTTTGCTATTAGACTCCCCACATTTCAAAATGTCACTATGGCGAAGATACAGGGTCTGTTCCGCCAGGGAACTGCTGCAGTCCAGTAGTAGTGGTTTTTTTTTTTTTTTACTAGAAGTTGGCAATGGCTACTGGGCAGTAGCTGTTAAATCGTTCCGCGTTACTGGGCAGTAGAGCGCGGTCGTCACAGGTCAATATACAATTCAAATTGTTTTAATTGTTCATTCTGATTACAATTCGTTGATGAGACTATGGTCTCATTTTAGTAAACAATTTGAACTGTATATTGACCTGTGACGACCGCGGTCTACTGCCCAGTAACGCGGATCGATTTAAGGATGTATATAAGGTCAATTCCGCAGTACATCCATTTATTTTTTAAGTTTCATTTTTATGTAAAAATGTCAATGCCGAATCATTTCTGATCGC
>JAPYZF010000869.1:7897-24618 GCA_030523045.1 Meteorus cinctellus
CATCTAAACCCATTATTTTCACCCGTTATTCTACAATTTCAATAAATGACATTAATATGATTAATTATAAGTAATTTATTGATAATTAAGTATCGATTTTTTCCGGTTTACTTTTCTTTGCCGTTTTCCTGTATCAGCGACAAAGCTCAGCATGTGCAGCTTCATCGCCAGAATTTTTCAAACCGCAGGAAATTTAAAATATTGTCACGTGATTTAATTTGTCGCTAAAAATGAGAAACTAGCGACTGCATGAGGCCGCACCTTAACGAATACGATTGTTTTTTGTCAAACTCATGAATGACTTCAGGATAAGTACTTCCTCAAGTTTTATGTATACTGGCGACACAAGCACTAACTAGTGGCGTATAAGATCGTTTCACATTTATTATTTTGTTATTATTGAGGGGTATTGTAGCAATTCTTCTACGAATTGGTACAGCTGTTTCACTAATTTGATATGCGTTTATGTAACCCGCCACTTTTCTCCTAACTTTCTTTCAAATTTGGATGAATCCAGAAATTCTAACCATGCTATTATGACTTCACCTGTATCATCTCGATCAATATGCACTTGTTCATGTCATATAATATTAAAATTCCTCAAAAATCAGCGAACAAATTATCAAAAGCCGCCATTTTACTCATTTTCAAGAAATAAAGAAACTCTGATCAGGCTCTAAATATTCTATTGAGTTAATGGTTTTTGTTTTTTGATTGATTTTAGATGAACCAGTAAGAAGTTATGATGGCGACCGCGAAGCACGCTTTGTGGGGTGAGGTACTACAATTAGGGTGCCAACTGACTCTACAACAAATATTGTTGTAGAGATTTCACAGAGATTTCGCCACATCAAATAGCAACTCATAATTATAGTATACACGTAAACGAAATAAATTACACTGATTGTTGGAGGAATCATTGCTGAATCGAAAAAAAATATTTTTAAATCGATATTTCCCATTTTTTGTGCAAAAGTAGCGCTTAAATGGTATACGGTGTCAATTTATCCAGTACCTGCTCCGGTTATATGTGCACAGGCTGTGGTCTGCGGTTTCACCCGAGTAAGTTTCGATTCTGTGGGAATATTGACCACTCTATAGAGTGAGGAACGTCGCGGTGGCGAAACTTCGAAATTAAATGTTCGAATCGAATGCATTCAACTTTTGTTTCTACCGGCAATCTAATTGAATTTTAGAACACAAAAGCTGCTATTGTGACTTGACTGTGATAGTTGGATATATACTCTCGCGGACTTTTGTGTAGGTAATGATGAGTACTTTAATCATTCTGCATATAATTTTTGAGTATCATATAATAGTTTTCTCAGCACAAGCCAAGTGCAATTACAAAAACGTGGCTGGTTTATGTTCTGCAAGATAGCGATTACTGATCCGATTTCTAATTGCACACCATGAAGTGGTAATCCGGGAAATTTTAGCGAATTTAAGAATTCTGTGGGATAGTTGACAACATCATCTTGGTTAGTAACGGAATCAATTGATTATACATCATTAATTCGCCAGCTATCTTATTTCAAATCTGAAAATTCATGTCGTTGATATCAACATCTTCTGCAGCCAATATAACACTTTCGCGCAACCAAACATGATTTTTGTAATTTTGAGCAATGTTTGGGAAAATATTCTCGATGAGATCGGTCTTCGATTCAGTAAAGTGACAAAAATTGGTAGGAAATGTACTGCATCCAGACGATGAGCCAACAGGAATTTCGCCATTACCAGTACCGAACAACTGTTTGGCAAAAACTTCTCTAGATTTGTCATTCTGCAATTCGACTCGCATGCTCATATTTGATTTGAGCGTTTTGACATATAAAATGGACGACTTCAAACATGCAATAAGTTCGTCAGCTGTCGTTGATCGTGAAATCACCGGCAATATTTGTCGGAAATCACTTGCCGATCGAATCATCGCATCATCAAACCGGTTTCCGTTGTTTCGTAAATCTTGCATCGCGCGGTCTTATGCCTCCAAAGATTTTTTGTGTACCATCGTGTATTCATCCCAAACGATCAACCTGCTTTGCTGCAACACTTTGGCGATCATAGAATTCCTCGAAAGGTTGCAAGTTGGAGTTTTATCAATTTGCATGTTCAGCGGCAACTTGAGTACGAAATGAACTGTTCGATGACCACCTCCCAGCAACGCAGCTGAAATCCCTGATGAAGCAAATGCAAGTACGATTCCATTTTGCGATCGAATCGTTGCCAAAATCAATGATATCAAAAACATTTTTCCAGTTCTACCGGGAGCATTTAAGAAGAAACTCCCGATAGTTCCATCGTTCATCACTTTCATGAGCGTATCGTTGGCATACTGTTGTTCCTGATTCAAAAGAGGAACTTTTTTTTGAACAGTTTGTTTTAATGCCCCGGAATCGTATTAGGTTTCGCGCATTAACTCTTGATTACATCCGTCGTGAGTTAGGCGATTAGGCGTAGTCATTCCTGATTGTATTAGTGTTTTGTTCACAAGTATCAAGCACATGTCCTCGATTGAAATTAATTCTTCATTGTGATTTCATCGTTCATTTGCAAATCTGCATTCGATGTTCCAAGACGCATCTGATGTAATATATCTTCGGCCATGCGATCTTCATATTTATTTCGTGAAACAATTGGTGAGTTTCGGTTCGGTAGGAATATCTAGAGAGTAGAGAACGTCGCGGTGGCGGCGAATGGTTGACGTAGTTTATTTCTATACTCGTGATGATAACTTGTGAATTAAATGTCCGAATTGAACAAATTAAAAAGTATGTTACTGCTACATAAATACCGTCGATGATAAAATCAATAATTTGAATGAGAATTAATACGACGATATTTTGACTCAAGGGAGAATGTCAGTGTGAAAATATCCGTGTGAAAATATCAGTGCACACGAGCTTCTGTATGGTCCAGGGATAACAGACTAATCGGTAAGAACCTGTTTTATATTAATATTTGAGTGACATCATTGAATTTTATCCTCTCAAAGTTTTAAATGCATTTTTCTCGAAACCACGTTTTTCGACCTGGTTGACAGCATAACTCTGTGGAATTTTGTCCAATCGACTTCATTCAAGAAGGATTCTCTTCAGGAAACTTATCGCTATCGTCACATCGTAGAGAATTTTTTTGAATTGGTTACTTTTTTTTTTATCAACAATTTACTGCAAAATTTGTGCAAAATTCGAATTTTTTCTTTAAATGGTCGCCATTTTTGTTCCAATACAAATTTCCAAATTTCCTAAGACGCTGCGATAGCTTTACTATTATAATCTAATAATCTTTTTGGATTTTTGATTTAAGATGCTTGTTGTGGCACTTATGCTGTCAGCCGTCGAGGAGTGTTTTTTGAGACGCTATGTTGCGACCGCTCTTCCGCTCATCAAGATGTAATAAAAATGGAAAATAAAAATTCCTTGTATACTTGAGCACTTTAATAATGAATACACAAAATTTCAAATAATTTGATCGAACTGTTTTTTTAAAACAAAATCCCAAAAAATACCTAATTTTTCAGCTTGTCACACTGGTATTCCCTCTTAACTGTGATAGTTGAAATCGGATAGTTAGTTTCGGAGTTCATCCCAGACCAACATCGTGACACGAGAATTATATACAATAGATATATGCTGTGACGTGGTAAAACACCACCATCCTCGTTTACAGCAACGCATGTACGAGAAACAAAAATAATGTTAATAATATACACGGACGCGAAACATTGTGAAGTGACCAGTGTACATGGCTATCACTTCTCTCTTTAATTTTTATATGAGTCGCGACTGCGAGTGAAACAAGGACCACAAGGATAAACCAATGAGGGTAATAATAAGGAAAACATTGTGGGACATCGCAGGGCATCGCGGAACCTCGTGGAATTCGATTGGCTACGCGTGGGTCGTGTGAGACCTATACGGTATCAGCCAAATTCTGTACGGTATGAATGAGCGAGAGTAGACGGAAGCGAGTATGTACGCGAACGAGTGCGAGCGCGAAATCGACACCCGCAGAAAGACAAATAGCCGGTCAAGGGTATAGGCTCGCGTTTACCGAAAAGTGCATGGACAACCAGCACAATAGGAGAACATAGTGGGGAAACTCATACACTATTAGAATCACTTTGGTTTTTTTTTTCAGATGATCGAGTCATGAGTTATAGCTGTCACCGCAGAATGACTTTTTTTGGAGATGTCTTGGGAGATATGCTGCCATCGGCTTCGTTTTCAAGATTTTTCGCCTAAATTTCTACAAACTATTCTTGACATATTATTTTGCAATATTGTAATATTTTCATTTGGTATACATTGCCTATATCTTGGAAAAAAATGTTTGAAAAAGGGTCTTTTTTCCACCGTACAGACTACACACGTGTTTGCGTTTCCACTGCGTTGTGTCTCATAGCATCAACACACGTTATCTAATCGCATATTTCAGTGCATAAAACTGCGTTAACCGCGTTCCCTTACGAGAATTTTTCGTCAAGAAAATATATCTCAGCGTTTCCGAAATTATTAGTTCCGGTACACGCAGATATAATTCCTAGATTCTGCAAGAATATTCCACAGGAAGGAAAGAAGTCATTATGCTTCGACAGTAAAACTTTAGGTGACTGCACACCCTTTAAACATCCGCGTCCAGTATCCAGAAATTAGCGCACAGATTCTGAAAGCATGTTGGATATCACACCTACCAACTAAGATGACAGATCAATGCGACCATCAATGAACTCAGCGAACTTGCATATCAAATAATTGAGTTAAAAAATACTAAATATGTCGCAGCGACGACTGGACCCTGTCTCCAACGGCAAATCGCCGAACCAGCACACACTCGACATATCGAACAGTCGATCATTACACAGGGAAGTATCCTCAGATATACACTGGTATCATAAAAATTCGGGGACCTATCGCGCATCACTCAATATCGGTGCGTTATGCCTGGCCACTCTACCGCCATCTAGAGGATTCACCCAGTGTCTTACTGTCATCGACAGATTCACGTACTACCTTGAGACAATCCCAATTCAAAATTCCACCGCATAAAATACGGCACATGCATTGATATCCAGGGTTGCGAAATTTTTAATTAAAAAATTTTACATTTTTTATTTAAAATTTAATTGATAATCATGAGTATGTAAATTATCCATTTTTTGAAAAATTAATAATTTTCTGTTTTTTAATTAATCATTTTTAACAAAAATACAATAATTGAATTTTTTAGATTATTAATTTTTGACAAAATGGAAAAATAAAATGATCAACATTTTTAATAAAAAAAAAATGCATTAATTTAATTTCCTTATTTAACAATTTTTTTTTTAATGGATAAATGAAATGATTAAAATTTTTAATTTCTTTTTAAATGCATTAATGGATTTATCTAGTTTTCAATTTTTTGAAAACTGAAAAAATTAAACTATTGAAATTTTTAATTTTCTAAGAAATATATTCGCTAAATTTTTTTATTAATTAGAAAAAAATACGGAATTAAAATTTTTCAACTTTTTGAATTTGTGAAAATCCACTAATTAAATTAATTTTATGATTTGTTTCAGGAGTGTTAAATATATTGTTTGAACGGTTAATTTCTCAAAATGGGCATTTTCAAAAATAGGGAAGTTTTTGGTTTCACCTCGATTTTTGGAAATCGAGTTTTCATCAGATCTCAACGTTTTGAGATTCTAAAAAGCTATTCTATTCTCACGATGGTGCCCGTATATGTGTTTCCACTGCAAAAAAAACGGTGTATGTCCAGTGTTGAATTTCTTAATTTTAATTATAGAAATTTTAATTAAAAATTCGTTTCTTTTTGTTTACATCAACTTTTCAACATTCATATGTCTAGCTAAGTTTATTTTCTTGATGCTCATACCAATCTAAGTTAATTAAGAGTCATTTTAACATCGCTTTTTTTTACAGTGTATGTGTGTATGTGATTCTGCTATAACTTTTGAACTGCTTGATCGATCAAAACGCGGTTCGCAGTATTCGAAAGGGTCCCACTGAACTTAGTTTTCCTGAAAATTTGAACTGATTAAGCTCGATAGATTTAGAGAAATTCGAAAAAAAAACGAAGAAAAAGTTATTTAAATCACATTTTTTGAAAATAACTTTTGAGTTTCTGTATCGATCATTTCCATAATCTAACTAGCACTCTACCTAAAGAAATAGCGTTGAATGCTGTTAGTTGAAACATCCCGTCGACTTGGGAGATGTTCTAGTCCAGATTTTGAAACAAGTGTTTTTCCAAAAAACTCTGAGATTTCTCAACCAATCAATTTTAAACCTTTCACAATATCTTTAGAACTTAAAAAACTGCATCGAATGCCGTTTTTTTGAAAATCAATTTTAATTCTGGACAATTATATTACTTTTAGCATTTGGAAGTAAGCTCTTGTGAATTTTCATGCATTATTAACTTCAATAATTATTAAAGACATGAGATATTTATTAAATTACATCAAACTATATATTTATTTTATTAATGGTTGTCAAAAACGATAAATAGCAATATACCAATAGTTTACTACTCACTGAAGAACGACATTTTCTTTTATAAATACTACATAAAACTTAATAATGTAATTAACATTTTCATTGTAAATTTGTCATAATATAGCCATGTTATTTTTAGAAAATATTTTCTGTCAGTTTGACAGTTAATTCTTTGTTAATTTAATGTAACTTATCTACGTCATTTTTTCATGATTATTCCTGTAAATTTGACAGTTTTTATCTGTAAATTTATACTAATAAATGAGAAGACAGTTTTGTTTTCCGCATCAACTGAAAAAATTACAAAATATACTGATATAAAACTTATATCATAAGATTCAGCGTGTTTCGAAAAAGGTTTTAGAATAAAAAAAATTATCGATTACTCATCTATAATCTTAATTCTTTGGAGTTGGAAAATAATAAATTTTAAAGATCAATTTTTTATATTTTTATTGTTATTTATTAAAAGGAAATATTATGAATTTATTGTTTACATACAAATTTAGCGTACGATAAATTTAATAGGATTTTGGTGAAAATTACACAAATGTCAATTCAGAAAAACGGTCGACTTTCGATTCGAGAGATTATTTTTGGAGCCAAAGTTCCTTGAAAATACCTTAAACTAAGTACAATAATTTCTTAAGTTATGAGATCTTGATTCAAAGAAGGAAGTCCTTTAGCTAACAATTTTATACACTTTTTTATAATATTGAAAAATTATTTTCATGAAAAACAGAAGCTAATTCTCATTTGATCTTAGCGAAGCGGAAGATCAAAAACTAGTCTAACATAATTTTGCCCTGTTACTTTAACATTATCATTTTTTTAACTTCCATATATTATTTTTTCCATGTAGATTAATAAATAATAAATCATATTACAAGATTTACTTAAAACGAAATTAATTAACAAGTAGCGAATTTGACAGTGAGTTTTTTTACAAAAATCACGCTAAAGATAAGGCTTTCGCTCATTCGCTCGGCCAAGTACTCGTTGTTCAAAGTGATGATCTGATAATCGATTAAATTTAAGAAGATTGAGCATTGTCGCAAAGCTGAACATTCTTTCGACTGGCGCCGAAGACGGTAGGGGTGTGTTAAATTTTAAAAAAACTTTTTGGACCAGCGGATAGTTTTTTAAAATGCTAATTTCTTGATTAGAACACCCTAAATAATTAATTGCTTGAATGCTCACTTCGCTTGTGTAATTAAAAATTTCGAATTCCGGAATAACGGAGTGACTTCCAAATTTCGATTCATTCCGCATATTACTTGGCTCATTTAATGTCGTAGTTTTCTGAGCTTTTAATGCATCTATAAATAAATCATATAAATTTTTTTGATCTTTTTGACTAAAGTAACTAACCCACGTTCCTTTATGAGCAGGATGACTAATGGCTGCGATAGCTGCGTCAATACCAGTTGGTTCAAATTTGAATAAAGAGCTGAATCTTTTTGCGATACTTGCACTTATACATTTAAGTATGGGCTTACAGATTTTGATTTTAGGATCAGTGTATAAAATTTCTAAATTATGCTTCAATTTTACTATAGAAGGAAATAAAATTCCATAATGGCAATCATCGGCTTGGAGTTTGTCAATAGTTTCCGCTAAATCTTTCATACAAATCTTGAATTCGTTAAGGTATTCAAAATCAGAGTCATCAAATATTTTGTACGTTAAAGTATTCGATTTATCTTGAATTTTTTCTTTAAGGTTTACTATTTGGACAATGCAATCGTAAAAAGAATTCCATCTTGTAGCAACGGGTTTTTTTAAGCAAACACCTAGATGTGTTTTTAAATATTCATTTTTTTTTGGCGATCGCAACATTTTCCTTAGCTCTGTGGAATTTTTCAATAATTTTTGAATATCCGTCGTCGCTGTAAGATTGAGCGTGTGACTTGCACAACGTAAATGTCTCGGTAATGAATAAGCAGTGTTGTTAATTAATCCATCGTTATCACAATTAAGCCCAATTTGATCAATAGAAGACTCTTCATCACTAGATTTGAATTCATAATCTGCATTTTCTTCAAATACTTCTGAATCAATATCGTCTGAAAATAATTTATTATCATGAGAAGAAAGAATTCTATGTATGTTATTAGGTGCTTAGAGTTTACTACTGATGAATTTTGATTAGCTTTAGCTGAATCCAAATTATTTTTTTGAGTAATCAATATATTTTAGATTGTTTTGAGTTTTAATGTTTTATGAATTCTCGATAAATGGATTATTTAAAAAAAAATTAAATCTTAATAAACACGAAAATAATGAATCATACAGAAGTAAATATAGTGATCCAATGAATCAAATGAAATAAAGTGAATCATTTAAGTTGATTAAATTTTCTTAGTTATTTTATTATGTTAAACACCATTATGATCGATAAATTGATCTTTATGTCTAAAATTAGTAAATTTTTATTTTGTTTCAACCAATAATTTACATATTATGATATTTACCTAAAAATTCGTCTTCCTCTAACTTTATTCCAAATTCTCGGAAGGCTTTGATAAAATTCGAACCGTTGTCAGTCACTGTAGCTCGAATATTATCCAAATTTAAATCAAATAAAGCATGGATTTGAGATAGTCTGGCTGCGATTGCATCGTAAGAATGTGTACCTGGAAACCGCTGACAAGCAATCGCCGCAGACTTTCGCATCAAAGTTTCTGGATGAATCTAAAAAATTAAAATTTTTTGTATTAACCAATCAAATTCAATAATAACAATGATACGGGCCAAGGTGATAATAAAAACAATAGTCGAAATTGTTATGAATGAAACAAGTGTGTTTAATAATTATTACCCAACTGGCTGTAACTCCGAGAAACCGTCGATTTCCACCCGTCCAGACATCCGCTGTTGTACAAATAAAGTATCCAGCATCCACGATAGATTTTACTGAGTTTTTTATTTCTTCGAAAATGATATTCGTTTGGGCGTCAATTTTTTTTTGAACTTGATATCTTGTCATATATTTTAATTGCTCTGTCCCTTTCTTGATATTTAAACCTACACATAAAATGTAAAAAAAAACTGACGAAGTTTCGCAAAAAAACAAAAGAAAAATAAATTATAATTAATAAGAAATTATAATTAATAATAAACAAGCTCATACGATCGAAGATTTGTCGAAATGATGGCTTCTCGACAATATTTTGAGGAAGTGATGTATTCATAATTAAGGTAACAATGTCGTTATGAAATTGTTCAGTGTCATATGTACACGACCAGCGGGATCGATTAACAGTATCAGTCGATTTTCGGCTTCTCTTCTCTTTGACATATTGTTGGTATTCCGTATGAATTGTTGGATGGATTTTCTAAAAATTAGGGAATTATTCAATTATAGTTTAAACGATGATGAAATTATAAATTAAATATTGTGCGTAAAAATTTTTTTTTATCCAAGTATATTAAAAAAAACTTTTCTTGTAAATATGAATTTGTTTAAAGATGAATAATTAGTCAATCAAAGTGAACAAATTTTAATTTTATTTTAAAGTTTTGTGTGTGTATTTGTTATATATAACAGTTAAAACGAATAAACTATAGCTAATTTACAACTTTTGATCTACTATATTTTCTCTGAAACAATAAAATTTTTTGAGCTCCAATGTCAGAGTCAATTTAACAAATTATTTTATCATTTACATCTTTTGAACTTGAATTATATCGTGCTAATATACATTGTGGTTATTTATACATTTAATAACTTAAAATCTCTAAAGTTTACGAAAAAACAGACTAAGGTGAATTTTTTTGACTAAAATTTTGTAAATATTACGGATCAACTTATTGATGACGTTGATAATATATATATATATAAAGTTAATACTTACTTTTAAATGAGTGGTAAAGTTTGACGTGACTCGTAAAGAGCCGATAATGGTTTTAGAAGGCGAACAAAAACCACAAATTGCATGTATTTTACCATCTCGACTTGAAATGTCAAAATTCACGCGAAAGTACTTTCCATCTAAACAAGGGATGTTTGCAATTTCTTCTGCGAAACTTTTTTTTTTAGATGTTGAAGTAGACTCTAATTCTTCAGTAGAATCATCATCAATAACATCATTAATAATGGTAATGTCATTATCAATATTATTCTGATCACGATGATCTCTGTCTTGAGAGAATATTATATCAATACTTTCGTTATTATTATTCAAATCATTATCAGGATCTGAACCGTGAAATCGATTTTCTTCAAATGACAAACTTTTGGCCAAAGCGTTTAGTTCTCTTAAATCTGCATAATTTTCTTGAGTTGTGTCTACATTTACATGATTGTTGCTGTTAAAAAATGTTCTACGTCTCTTTATCTTTGGCGACTCCATCACCTCAATACTGCAAAATACAAATAGTTTCAAATACTAGCTCTGAACAGTATAAAATAGTTTCATTGAAACTGTGAAATCGATATTTATACATATATATACTTATAGATATATATGTCACACACATACTGGAGGGAAATTTAAATTTATTTTTAGAGGTTATTTTTCTTCAAAATTTTTAATCTTCGACTTTAAATTTTACATATAATAAACAATTATAATTTCCCAATACTTACGTGATTTTTGTTAACACTGCATTTGTAAATAAATTATTGAATATTGAAGAAAAATTCACTTGTGACTTGAAAAGATTGTGACACAATACACAGCACGTACAAATTCACTAACCGTGGTGTTGATAAACACTTTGGCAATTCTTATACTCGTAGGGCTGGGCACACAAGTACCAACAAAACAGATGTAAAGCCTTGAATGATGAATGGCGCGAAGATTTAAAAATTTTTAAAAAAATACATTAACTGATTTCTTATTTTAATCTTTAAATTCTTTAGCGATGTGTAAATGAATATTTTGCAAGTTTTTAATTTCAAAATTGATCTACTAATTCAATTTAATTGATCAATTTTTGATTTTAATCAAATATCATTAATTCATTAGATTTTTAAAATTAATAGTTATATAAAGCATGGAAAAATAAGATTATCAAAATTATTAATTTTCAAAAAAGGGCAATAATTGAATCTTTTCAATTATTAATTTTTTTTTTAACGGGAAAATT
The DNA here is from genome assembly GCA_030523045.1 of Meteorus cinctellus. NCBI lineage: Eukaryota > Metazoa > Arthropoda > Insecta > Hymenoptera > Braconidae > Meteorus > Meteorus cinctellus. The sequence continues at coordinate 19,501 of JAPYZF010000869.1, forward strand.
GAATTTTTTTAATTATTCATTTTTTTTGTGGAAAAATTAAATTTTTTTAATTGTTCATTTTTTGGAAAATGAATAATCAAAATTATTAAAATTTTTAGTTTTCTTAAATAATGCATCTATTAAATTTTTCAAATTATTCATTAGGCAAAAAATGATCAATTTTGCCAATAACTTTGGTGCATTTAATGAAAAATTGATAATTATATTAAATATTAATTAACCATTTATAATTCAATTAACAATGAAATTAAAAATGAATTATCGAAAAAATGCATTTTTTGCAACCCTGTTGATATCGTCATGAATTTCCTGATTCGGGGTACCATTACGCACCACATCTGACCAAGGCCGAAATTTTGAATCGAATCTCTTAAAAATTCTAACTCGGATGCTTGGCGCAAAACACCTTCGTATCGCGCAATATCACCCACGAACAAACGGTCTAGTTGAATGTCTACATCACCAACTAAGATCAGCGCTAATGTGTTATAGCGAAAGATGGACTAGTGCTTTGTTAGCCATTTTGCTTGGGTCATGCTCATCATGGAAAGAAGATATCAAGATTACACAGGCTGAACATGTGTGTGACGGACTTATCCGCCTGCCCGGCGAATTCTCAAACCCGACCACTACACGGCTAATACAACAGAATCAGAATTGATTCGTCCCATACGCGACCATTTTCGCGAACTCTCACCAGAACCAATGTTACGTCACGGCCACACGAAAAACATTCGCATTCAAAGGCTTGCAAACTTCAACACACGCTTTCATTTTATTTCATTCAACACAAAAACAGATGCAAACAGCAGCAGAAAAAAATCAAACTATTTATTTATTCACTCACCCCGTGTATTTGTTTACATCTGTCAATAAACTACTAACCGTTCTATGCACATTTATCTTTAGGTCTGCCTATGTTCACGCTGTTTTTTACTCTCCCATCATAATTGATGGCGATTGTACAGTGTTTACACACTCTCATTGTTTCTTACAAAGTGACAACACAAAGTTTCTTTCCCCAGCAAAGGTATCTCACATCCTTGTTGCTGTAATACTGTTGAAACTTGGTTAGGTTTCAACCTACCATCTTTTTAACAATAGTCTAATGCACACTATGCACACCCTGGTGGCTCATGCAGTGACTAATGAATCACTGCATGTCCGCTCGGGTGGTGATCATCCACAAAAAGATAGGTAATTGATTCCGGACAGCTCAATAGAGCACGCTTTGGCTCGGGTTATTTTCCGGCATCTTCATCGACTACGAAATTTCTCGGCTAATTCAGTCAATTTAAGTATCAGACAATTCAGAATAACCAGTGCAACTCATCTTGGTCAATTCAGTAAAATAATTATCCAATTAGTGAATAATCACTGGGTGAAATCACCGCGTGAGGTAATTCAACACGTGGTTTCTCACTGCCATTTCAAAAATTCACCACTCTCACTGAAATACATAATCAAAATCAACTCAATATCTCAATTTGTACACCCCGGCGTCACTCAACTACTAACGTATTTGATTTTAAATATCTGTGTAAATTATTTGGATTCAGCATTTTTCTATTAGTCAACTCGTTCAGCTCAACTCAGCTTGTTTCAACTGAAGGCCAGTTTTTCAAGCCGGGGTTTAATCTAACCAGAGTTTAAAATGGTACCAATATAAAGAAATGTATGGAGTGAAGTTATTACCAGATGACCACTCTGACTTTGTATACAAATTTCATTTCTATCTATTTTCATATGTGTTTTCTTAACTATAACCTCGTGTAGTAGTGACAATGAGATAAATAAATTAAGACAATTAAAAAATATTAAAAAAGAGTGATGTCATATCATTATTATTACTTTAATTTAATTGGAAATATTATTTATCTAAAATATTGCAAGCATTTTGTAAAATAAAAATAAGAATAAGCTATGCACAATGTAATTGAATATGTATTATTATCTGATGAAGACTCTGGTAATGATGTGAATCAGATTCCACTTGAGCATGATGATGAACATCAATTTCAAGAACGATTTCGTTTTTCAAAAAAAAGTGTGCGAATGTTATTGAATAGATGAGATAATCATTTTGAACTATTCACAGAAAGGTACATTTCTAGAATCGTAAATTGTTATTAGATTCATGAAATCTTAAGCTAACAATGGTATAAGTTGAAATTTTATTTTAGAAATAATGCAGTACGTCCTCTCACACAATTGTTATTAATATTACGTTTTTGTGCGACTAGAAGTTTAGTGTTTGATCACGACAGTTTGCTGTATTGCAACACGGGGAAAAAAATATAGCTACTGGAGCTGTATATCAAATAGTTACTCGTAAACAGCTCCAGTAACAAAACGTTCTCTTATGGTAACAATACGATATAGCTACTGTAACTGTTTTTTAGTTAGCGCTGAGAGCTGTGCGATATTTAGCTGCCAGATCTACACGGGATCGTTCTCAGAACTATACCAAATTCGCCGTTACACGTTTTTGTGCGACTGGAAGATTTTTGATAACTGTCGGCGATTTCATTGGAATATCTAAAAGTCGTGTTCATAAAATAATTCAGTTTATCGCGTTTGATTGCCTCGTTACGTCATGAGTTTATTAATTTTCCATCTACTCGAGAACAAATACTTCAAAATCAACTTAAATTTTTTCATACAGCCTCATTTATGAGAGTAGTAGGTTGTATAGATTGTAAACATGTAATAATTGAATCATTTGGTGGCAATGATGCAGACATTTATAGAGACAGAATAGGAAATTTTTCAATAAACGTTCAAGTGATATGCAATGCTCGATTAGAAATTATTGACATTGTAGCAAGATGGCCTGATTCTACCCATGATTCGACTATCTTTAGGAATTCCAGAATTTAAACTCTCTTTGAAAATAACACTCATGGAGATGCGATACTGTTAGGTGATTCTGGGTATCCAAATCTTTCTTATATGTTAACTCCACTTCAAGATCCACAAACTGCATCTGAACAACTATACAATGAATCACAAATAAGAACAAGAAACTTCATTGAGTGTACTTTTGATGTTTGGTCTCGACAGTTTGCTGTTGTGCAAGGAACTAGGTTCAGAACAGCGGAACGAAGTTTAACAATTATTGTTGCTACAGCTGTTTCGTATAATATTATACGTAAAGAGAAACCACATCCAGTCAACATTCTTCCTATGGAAGAATACTTAAGAATTCCAAAAGTCCAAAATCCGGTTATTGGTGACCCAAATTTAAGAAGAAATCTAGTTTATCGATACTTTGAAAAGTATGTAAATTAGAAAAATATAACATATTTTTCAATATTAATAAACAATTTTTATAATTTCCGTTTGATTAGGAGAAATTAGTAAAAATTGCGCTCTCAAAATCTTAGTCAGTGGTGGCGATCGGCGTTCTCTGGTAGTCTAACTTCAGAATTTAAAAAACAAATTAATAAAAAATTAAAATTAATCTTGATACAACTATTTTTAAATAATAATTTTGTAAAAACAGAGGATTTTTTTTTAGGTTAATTTTATTAGCACATACGATGTAATATAAACATGAGAACATGAAATGTGACGTGAAAAATATTTTGAAATAAATTATAGAAATTTAAGTTGATATAAATGAAATATTGAAATTTTTTCGTGAGGAACTCTCAAGAAAAATTTTAACCCCAATATCCAAATAAATTTGGTTCATTTATTGAAGATCAAATTGAAATATTTTTATTTCTGCAAATTTAATTGTCAATTTACCTGATGGATTTTTTAAATTAGTTTTCTCAATTTCTTGATACTAAAAAAAGCGAAAAGTAAATTATGAATAACTGATTCATTTTTATTGCCGGAGAAACGGGATACTCTGGTGCATAATTAACAATTTTATCAATGTTTCAAGTACAAAACATTCTAATAAGACCGTCCAGTGGCCAAGGGTCTATAAAAGCTCGTATTGCACACTGTAATTTTGAAGTTGAAGAAGGCGATCTCTTTATAATGTTAAATATTTCCACGGCTTACGAGAAGAATAAATCAGCTGGTTGGTGTCAAAAATATTTTTTGAATGTCAAGTGTTTTAAACGTGCTACAGAAATACGCTCAAAAATGCGTATTATGATAAGAAAATTTGGCGATTTCACTATAAGCAAAGAAATAAAAAATTATTATCATCATAAAAAAATTAATAATAACATTAGTGTCTGAAAAATTTAACATACCTCAATAAGAAATGGCAATTTTTCATTCACTTCGTAGTAATATTCGGTTCTTCTCAGCAAGATGTGATAATAATTGTGAAGTATTTGTACTATTTGAATAGTACCCGACGTTCCCCTCTCTTACTAGCGCTTTTATGGAAATATGAAGGAAAAAATTTGTTTTTTATTATTTAATAAAATAATAATTTCAAACGGCTATAATAATAATAATAATGATAAATGCCTTATATTCGTGGTACAAGTACACAAAATGTTTAAAACATTGGAAGTTTTAAAGAGTCTCTTCCTGTTTTCGAGTCCCTGTGAAGAAAGTCATAAATTATTATAAAATCTAATAAATAATATATATAATAATACGAAAGCTAGCGATAGCCTGTCGGTTCGGGACGCGCTTACCGAAGCGTTGGCCCGGCTTCGAATCCGGCATGCACCAATGAATATTTTTGTCATAATAATATTACGTGCATTATATTGTTAAGCCACGGGTGGTGCTTGAATATTAGTCCAGTCAAAAAGAGGCGAGCGTGTACCTATTTCGATGTAATCAGTAAGAATTCGGTATAAGGGTAATTGGGCATCGCTGAATCGAATGGCACTGATATTTTTGCCATAGGGGTACGAGATCTATGAGAAAAGGGTTATTTTTGGTTAAAATCGGGTTTATCTCCGAATCTGAGCTTTGAAATGAAAAAAGTTTCGAGCAAAAGTTATAGGTGACTAAAAAATTCATAAAAAAGGTCTCTTAGTTTACTCGTATATTCTTGAAAATAAGCGAGAAAAATTGCAAAAATGAAAATGGTAGAGGGGGGAGAAGCTCCGCCTCGCCGTCGGCCTTTACACGGGAGCGGACTAGTGTGCGTCCGAGCGTTCGTGTGTACTAATACACACATGAAAGGCGTTCGGT
>JAPYZF010000870.1:0-23915 GCA_030523045.1 Meteorus cinctellus
TGCGTCCATCTCCCTCGAAAAGGCACAAACTTGAAAACCAATGCATAATCAGCTGCTTTATTTTTGAGCTCTTCAGATGTGTGCTGAGCAGAATCCACAATTCCACTGAATTTCATTGACTCTGAATCGAACGAGATACTCTCGCTCAGCTTCACATCATCTACCAGGATTACACCTGCTCCTCAGAATTTATGAAGTTTTTGGACCTTTCCCTCAAACTGTTAAAAGTTGGTTGGACACCATATGCTGAACAACTCATTTTTTTAATGTATTTATTTATTGTGCTCGGCGATAGAAGTAGCAGTATTCTCCGGGTCCACAGAAGTTTATACGTGTTCCTACTCCCTAATTTTATAATCATCCATTCATATAACCACTCCAAAGTATAGCGTCGGCTGTTTGAATTTTTTTTCGTGCAGCTTTGAAATAAGAAGTGACCACTGTTAGAAATTCCGTTGGCAGTTGCTTTATTGCCTTCTCCACAACGAACTCAGATTTTTGGGTGATCTGTAATTTTGCTTTGAAAATTTCTTGTTTCAATGTAGCTTCTGAAATTCAATGAGCAGGAAAAAAACAATTAATTTTGTGACGCATAGCAAGCTATAGCGAATGAATTTTTACACATTAGAAAAAAATTGTTAGTTCTGTAATTGAAAGTGTACAGTAACAATTGATTTTCAAAATTAATTGTTTTGCATAATGCTAAGAACATCAGTTTTAGCTGCGACCGAATTTCGAAATATTTGTATTTTAAAGGATACTTTACCAATCACTTAAGAATCGTGGCATATATTAAAAATAATACCATTACTGATCTTTCATTCAGACAGTTCATATCCAAATTTTACATAACTTACTGATTCATTGTGTAATCCAAGAAGTTATTTTCAGACAAATTTGTGCATTATAGTACAAATAATCGATTGTCAGTTCGAAACTTCAGTCTTCCGTACGACTTTTACATCCCCATGTAAATACCATCCCATTTGCCTTAGAGAATTAATAACATTGATGAGCATCTATGTTCGTCCAGAGATTTTTTTTTCAAATGCATTCATAGTTGAGTGAAAGATGTAGATCATGATAATCAATTCGTGTAGCTGAAAAATTCTGTAGTCATTAACATACATGATACTTGATTGCATAATTCGCTCAATTACGAATGAAACAATGAATCACAGTAGTCTTCTTATGGAATTCGATGTAGTAAGTTTCCGTCCATTACGTTTTCTGCTACACGACTCGTAATTCATCATAACTTCTGAAATTTTGAGAATTGATAACTGACTGAACCTTATTTCCCCCGTTTTCAGAGTATTTTAAAAAACACCAATCGTTCAGAAATATAATATTTTCTGTGTAGGAAATACTTTTATGAAACAGGTGATTTATGTTGGTAGTAGTGAGTAATATGCAAATTGGAAAAACTTTGTAAATCAATTCACGATCAAAATGAACTTTCAATGAGGAGCGTATAATATGATATCTTTGTATCCCTGTGTCCGAAATTAGCATTAATAGATAGAAGAAGGGTATTTTGGCCTTTTTCCCATATGTATTTAATATTATAGTTAGATATTCTGATCTACTAGATATCCAGCTGTCAACCAGCGACATTGCAAACTCCATCGAGTCTTCAATTTAGGATATGTTTTTAGAAGATGCGTGGGAATGAAAAAAATTGAAGTGCAAACAAGATTTACCCTAAACACTACAATCACTTCGAATGTAGAGCAGAATTTAAGGGCGAATGTGAAGCAAAAAAATGCAAAATTTTTATTCGAATGTAACTATAATTTCAATCATTTTGAATTAAGACAAAGTCATGATTTATATTCAAATTCATAACATAATTTAGAACATGTATCAGCAAGTCGAAATGTAATCGACATTCAAACTCAAATTCAAATATTGAAGTGGATCATGCTATCTAATATGAATGCTACAATCATGCGTTGATCAGTTGGCACACCAATCCCATGGTTCGAGCAGGACACTCAAATTCTTTAAAGTGTAGAGGTGTTACGTCTCTGCATCATTGATCACAGGCTGTTAAACGAATCAAGACTGATCTTCACCATACAATGGAGCAAGATGAGAGGAAGGAAGTGAGAAAGGGCCTCAACTACTGGTTAAGGTTAGCAAATATGAAAATCATATGAATTGAAATGGTCATGAATTGGCTGAGGCAGAAAGCTGTATTCAATGGATCGATAAATATTTCAGTTGTGCAACCATAATAATCTAAGTATGAAAGAATTCATAGTATGATTGCGAGAAATTTTGGAGAACCGTAATGGAACAATGTCGTTTAGATAGAACGTAGAGATCCTAAATACACAACTTAAGAAAATAAGAACGGGAAAGAATACTATTAATATATGCTACAGTAAGAGTTGAATGATGTTCTAAGTCTTTTTCTTGCACATTGACACATAGCACATTTGATTTTATTGTAATAATTCCGATGATAATATGGTTCCACACGTATTTTTCCCTGATAAATCAGTTGTCCAGAACTGTCCTGAAGAAAATACTCGACTTCATTCATGAATAAACTATTTTATTCTGCTCCCTCTCCAAAATTTAGAGGAGGATGTTTTTATTCTTCATGTGCTGCTTCATTTAACGTAAAAAAGAATCCCCTATGTTTTTTTTTTTCACGCCAAGCTTCAGTAATATGTTGAAGAATACGAAAGGCAACACAATTGTTGAATTGTCAATGGAATACAAACATCTGAATCTTGATTTTTCGACTGGCACTTCATCATTATCCAAAATAGAATGCATCTACAGTTGGTGAGTTTCTGGTATAGATTCGTTTACGTACTCCATCGTCTCTGGGTGAATCAATCTCTTCGTATTTCGCCGGTGGGATTAGACCACTACTTTTCTTGAATGTCTGGATCAAAAAATATTTTGTGAAACACCAACTTAAAAAACAAAGAATGTTCTGATGTGATGAACGAAATAGGAAGTCTGGTCTATGTTCCTCACATTCGCGATCGTTCAAAAGATAGTTATCCTCCGAGAAAAATTCAAGCTATGCCAACTACAATGAACAATAAATATGATTTTCCAAGTTCGTATAAAAAATTTTGAAATCAACGAGCTCTTATTTGCCATTACTAAAGCTATGTCTTCTATTAGCATCGTTTGAAAGAAAATAATAATCCTAATCTATAGCATATATCGTACAGAGAGGCGGTCACGAACACGTTTAGTATTTTCTGAAGAAATATCCTGATATCAAGACCACTAACAAATAATAGCGAGAATCAAAGCAGAATCGGAAATCTTTCTATGATTTTCAAGAAGTTTTATGATAACGTAGCAAAGAACAGCTGTAAAAGAGTCATTGGAAAAGAGAATCGAATCTTGAAGCTCCTCGTCTTGCGGTCTGCAACCCATGATATGTTTACTGAATAGTTTACAGTTTTTGGAAAACGAAATAATGGGAATTCATTCTGCTGGCCTTTTTCGAAGCCAGCGAGATGTTGAAGTTTTTTTTTCACAAATTCTCATGGACTCCCTACTCTTCAACATATTGAATTCTGAGATTCCTCACAATAGTTGCAATCTGCTCACACTTCTATTGTTTTGAAATTATTATTCAGAAGGAAACAATCTTTCGGGAATAGCCAAAATAAATTCAATTTTCTTTGTCATCTTCTAATTTTTGTGAGTACTTCACATTGTTCACTATTTCATTATATTTGTAATAATTAACCACAAAGTAAATCGGTATGCGTTGTATGAAACGATGGCATAGTGACCAGGTTGAATAAAATCAATCTATCCTCTTCCTTTCTACTGATTGACGACGTTTGTGGGAATATTAGGTACATGAGTTATTTTCGTCTAATAGCCGATTTTTTTTCACACGAAAATGCTAGCTTTTCACATCTTCCAGAGAGAGCATCGAGATGGAGCATATGAAAATAGTCAACTGTGTCATAACTGACCGAAAATTGAAACAATAACTGAACCCTTCCAATTCATCGACCAGGCTTCCATGATAAAGAGTAAATTCGTGGAATTGAATTAAAATATTCACGTACCTCAATTGCTTTTATTATTGGAAACAGGGGTCGTACACCCTTGGATTCTTCAAGCACTTTTTGGCCATAAGTCATCACTTTCTCATTTGTGCGTTGAAGGGCCGCTTCAATGAATGCTGAGTCATCATCCATAAGTGATTCACGTTTGCGTGCAGCCTCCTGCTCTGCCTATACAAAAAAATGAGTAATTGTAAAATTATAATTTAATTAGGTCGTTGTACAGATTTTCTCTCCATTTGTTTCCATTATCGCTCACCATTTGCTTTCGCAGTTCATTCGCTATTGCCATTTTGTTCTTTTTCACTCTTTGTAGTTCTTTTGATTTCATTTCTTCATTGTACTCGTTCCTTTTTAATCTTTGTAATCTCTCCCACGCATTAATATTTTTTTGTTCTTCTTTACGCCTTTTTTTCATGGCTGTAAATTCCATCTGGTATTTTAGTAAATCAGCGCGCATTTTCTCTTGCATCATACGTTTGGTCTCTAATTTTTCCAATTCAATTTTCTTAAAATGTTCACGTTGTTGTTTCAAACATTCATCCGCCTCTTCGTCGTTCGATTTCCATATGATCGCACATTTCTCTGCTGCAATTGTTCAAAGGATGTCAATATTCGATCATTGATGATTCATAATTCGGTATACATGAATAACACAATCCGGAAAAATGTATTCAGAAGAATACAACACAAAAAATATAATCTGTCACCTTTTGAAATATCTATAACTATCAACAGATTTCAACGTAATTCCAACGCAATTTCTCTATCTAGAATGTTCACGCCCCGAGCTATAGCAACGTAGAAACTTTTGTAATTATCTCCTCCATATTTAACTAGAAATGATGAATAGAACTGAATAATGGATGAATAGAAGAATTATAAAAACGTGCACGCCGGAAAAATGCTAGAACCATCTATCCGGCGTTCAGAAAAAGAAAGAAAATTTCCTTCTCCTACTTGCAGAGGTAGAAGAGAACAATAGAGAAAATGAAATGTAACGAAAATGAAACATAACTTGGACACATTTTAAGCCATCCGTTCTTGATGAGCTCAATCATTAACAACTTCAATGATTTGAAATGGGAGAGGAGAATTTGAAGATCCTGATCCAAGCTAAATTAGAATTGTTTACGCAAAGAATCAATTATTTTGTTCTAATCCATGATGTACTGAATCTACATAACCATTCAAAATGTATTCCTGGTCTAGATAGATTCATACTTCGTAATGTGACAATACATCTTGAGTAAAACAGTTACATTATGATGAAAGTGATTGTCACATTTCAAGGGCATACATTCTGATTTCACTCGGTTGCCTGATTAGGTTTTCTTTCGTTTTCATTCGCTCGATTGGCTGTTATGAATTAGTACAAAATTTTCTTGCATCAATCGATTCTTATCTGCTCGAATCCATCATATTTGTTGAGTGCTATTTTTCGACTATAAAATATTGTTACGACATACCCATCAATTCTGAGCGTTTTATTTTAGCAGCTTGTGATTGTTTCCACCTCATCTCTGTGATTTTGTTCAAATGTTCCGTTGCTTTTGCGTATGCTTCTATTACTCGATTTTCCATTTCCTCAGTATGTTTCATTTCCGCTTCAACACGTTTTTTATCATCCATTGCTTCGAGAAAATTTTGTTTTGCTACTTCTTTTTTTTTTTTCATCTGTTAATAAAGGAGTGTATGAGTAGATCAATTCCTTCGCATATTATCAGATAATAAAGTTAATAACAATTTCAAATTAACGCCGTTATGAAATAGATATATGAATAACATAATGATTTTCACCTGATCGGCTTCACAGTTTTCAATCAACCGTAGTTCTTTAACCATATTCTCTACATCTACTTTATCTGCATTCTTTTCTTGCAACTCTTCTCTTTGCAAATATGAATTTGAATTTTCGATCCTTTCGAGAAACAAACAATAATAATCCGATTAATGAAAAATTGGACACGAAACAAAAATGAATACTCATAATTCAGTCGATAACGTACTGCTTTTTCAATTCCATTCCATATACTTGTTTTTTCCTCAAGTGTTCTTCGTATTTTTTGCGCTCCTGCCTCAATTGGATTTCACGCCGCTTCTTCAACTCTGCAATATATTGTTTATCTTCATTTTTCTCCAATGCCTCTATTTCTTTCTTGAAGTCTGTTTGAGCCTTCAATTCCCTATAACACTGTGGAACAATCAGGATCAAAACGCGAAATTCTCGGGTTTTCAACTCCCTTCTTGTTTGTCATTGTTTTAAACATAAAAGTTCAGTAATACTAACCTCAGATGCGAGTAATGCTCGATTTATCAATCGGCATTGTGGTTTTCTGTATAAAATCAATTTCCGCGCCTCGTTGACAATTTCAGCGTGCTCCGATGCATTTTCTGCAGTTAACTGTTTCATTAATCTTACCTTTGTATTCTCGATATTCTTGCGCCTAGATAATTGCTCATCACGTTGACGTTTCGCAATCGTTCCAGTTCCATTCTTCCAATCTTTAGTTATTTCATACGACAATTTTCGCAAGTGTGTTAACTTCTCCAATCTTTTTTCAGCGACATCCAATGATTTCTCCGCTTCAGTTTTGGAATCAGCGAAACGTTCGAATCGTTCCTTAGATACTGTTAGCACCATCGGTGGCCGTATCGATGGCTATAAAATTGATGAGATGCAATATTCATATTGTAAAAGAAAGCAATGAATATATAATTCGCGTATCATATTCGCGGACCAATACCTTTTGAAATGTAATTGATTGTTTCGAACGCATTTTACGGTTACTCTAGCGAATAAATACAATTATCCAATATGCCTTCCTATACACATCTGAAATCAGTTATCAACATGAACGTTAACCTCATAATCACGTTTCCATAGTAATAAATACTCTCATTTTTTTTTCAATTAAAGAAGAAAAGCAAATCATTGATGCACCAGCTGGTAAGACAGATTCCCATCAAATGCACTTCCAGCAGTGACAGTATATCGGCCGCCAAATGTATCGATACGATACCATGTATCCGTACATTCTGTTAATACTTTGTGATTCGAAAAACAGTTTTGTTGTTCCATGGAGCGAACTTCCAAACTTCATATGAGGTGAGACTATGTCTATCGCTGTAGGGTGAGAAGAATATCCATAGCACAAAGGAATTGTATGACACAATTTATGCCACAAATCTATGTTTGAACGAAGCTATTTCCCTTCGAATAATATGTATATGTGGGATCATATATATGCATGTTTGAGGAATATTCAGGGATTGGATGAACTGAGCTTATTGATAAGAGACTATAGATAATGCAACTCTGTACACATGAGCCAAGGTGCTCTCGAGCCTTTCTGCTTGACAGTTTTTCTTGGACTAAGTTCATTCAGTATAACCAACGCCAACCCTTTCTCACGCGCACACATACACCCAATTTTTACTGAACCCACATATATTTCGGATTCCATTTAGTATTGAAGAAAAGTTGAGTAACTTCAAAGTTGCCATAGGTATGGCGACCTGTTGTGATACGGAAAGGGAAATGCGGGATCATTATTGCATTTGGAATAACTACAGGCAATCTGAGCAGTGTCCAGGTTGAACAAATACCTATTATATTTAGTTCAATATTCTTGTTATTATTTTGCTTGTCGAGTTGCACTCTTCTTCGGTGGTGTTTTTCTCAACTAAATACCCAGGTATTTGTTTGACTTCTATCTCATTTCTGACTAGCCCGGGTGGTGTCCCTTATACATTCCAGATAACATCATTAAACTATATCGAGCAACCATTCTCCTTGCCCCTAGAAAGGCACTGGAGAGGAATGTAGTCAGATTGAGTAGAAATTCAATGTAGCAATATGTATATCAAGGGTTACGATTTTTCAGTTTTTATCAATTTGGGAAAAACTGCTCGAGAAAGTATGGATAGGTACAAACATTTTATCCCTCTTTTCGCAAAATCTACAAGTAAATGTAGTCAGTCAGTTTAGGATGGGGGAAATACGCACTCCTTTCTGAACGTCCTCAGTTGTGAGCCACATTCGAGGTAAGAATTGGCAAGACTGTGGTGGAAAGATGCGCAGATTTGCTATTTTCAGAAATATTTTCGGGAGACTTTCGTCCTGTCTAGTGCACTCATAACCATCAGACGGGAATTTGTGCGTGAAGTTTATGTCGAGACTACGCTGACGAAAAGTCAATTCACGAAGAAATTTCTTCGAGCTCCCATTCAATGCGATGAATTGTCACGTCCCCAGGACAGATTGGATGTATTTGAATGGTTGAAATAAGCCAAGGTGGTGTTGACCAGTTTTACAACGAGTACCTGCGAGTCTTATCTTGCCGCTTGACTTATTTATCGGCGAATGCCCCACAACTCTATTCTGTATAGGTTGTTCGGGTGATCGAGCCCGCGACTCGCGGGTGAATTTGGAATAGACACTCGACACATACGATGATTGATGTTGAATATAATTGTTTATTTTACTCACTTGGTATTACAATTGTTATTTTAATGATTTAGACATTAAATATAGCAGCTGTTGATGGTTTGTTTTCCCAAGAGCGATATTTTATTGAATGACCGGTTTTTCACTTATAGATTTTTACTGAGGTTCTGTATTTGATTTAAATTAAATTCTTTCCGGAAAAACGTGAAACTGGTGAACGTTTTTTGAGTGGTCTTGAAATGTATTTTCTGGTTAATTATGACTCTAGACAAGTTTTCGATATTCGGTTTTAGAGTTTTGATAGATAAAAGATACTACACCCGTAACAGAAGTTGAACTAAGCGAGCTAACTGCTAACACTAAGATTTGACAATATACAGAGATACTGAGTATTGAGGTTTTTACTGAAAGCGCGGAACTGAGTATTGAGTGTTTTATTAAGAGAGAGAATACTTGGTGGGGAATTAATTGAGACATTAATTGGTGTAATAGTGCTTCAACTCTATAGTGATAATCCTTTATTTTTTCTCCCGATTTTTGTTTCATATTGACTAATTCTTTCCGTATTTGATTAACGTCTTTGTCGATGCCAAAACGCACTTTAATGAGATGCATAAATTCGTCGATTGTTTGTATGTGAGATCGGAAAACACGTCTGAGGGGTTGATTTTTACATTTTGATTTTGAGGTTTCAACTATATAATACTCTTCGACTACATCTCTGAAGTTTTTTAGTGTGCTACAGTAATGAACGAATGCTTCTGTTGAAATGATATTGGTTGTGCCGTCAGAATCTGGTATTATTTTAATGTATTCTTTTCATCTTGGTAACTGAATTGAGGGTCGTTAATTAGTGGGTTTATTTGTGGTCATTGAAAATTAGACGGGCCTGCTGAATTAAAGAGTGGTCGAACTTCGTCCGTTTGGACTGACATATCTTGTGTTTCGTTTGCCACAATTGAGTATAATTTTGACTTACAAATGAAACGCTTGATTTAAACAGAAGATTGATGTTACTTTGGATACGATGTGGTTGTTGATTGCGTTTAATGCTCCGATGTTGACAGTTGATGCTAATCCCTTGTCGTTGATGTAGAGTAGTTGTTAATGATGTAGATGCTCTCTGCTGATGCTGAATTTGATGTTTTGCGAGATGAGATTTTTCCAATGCAAAAAATATTTTCGCAACTCGTCGAGATGTTTCAAATTTTAGATGATGGCATCTTCGGATGTAATTGGAGGTGTCTCATCGATCGAATTCTCTCGATCATCGCACCGCTGCCACCAATTTATTTAGATAGAGTTGTTACGTCCCCGGGACAAGTCAGAGGTATTTGATTGGTTGAAATAAGCTTAGGTGGTATTGACCAGCTTTACAACGGTCAATACCTGTGAGTCTTATCTTGCCGCTTGACTTATTTATCGACCAATGCCCCACAACTTTAATGTATAGGTTGTTCGGGTGATCGAGCCCGTGACTCGCGGGTGAATTTGGAATAGACACTCGACACATACGATGGTTGATGTTGAGTATAATTGTTTATTTTACTCAGTTCGTATTTACGATATTATATATAAGTGATATTTTATTGAATGACCGGTTTCTCCCTTATAGAATTTTAATTGGGTTTTGAATTGATTTAGGTTGAATTCTTCCCGGAGAAACGCGAGTCTGAACAACGTTTTTGAATTGGTTTGAGGAGTATCTTCTGGTTAATTATGTCTCTGGATGAGTTTTCGATATTCGGTTTTCCTGGAATTCGACAACCATCATGGGGGCACTGACACCATTCAATTGGTAAATGGAGTCTATAACCGAGATACCATTTTTTTATGTTTTCTGCTGAACTATCATGATTTTCGCTATGAGGAAATTCTCCATTCAAAAATGAAAAAGAACCATGCCATCTCTGGGTGGGTGTGTTCCGAAGACGAAATTTTCTTTCGTTTTTGAGATAAAATTATAAAATATATTATCAATGATAACAAATTTTCATTTTCACTGCACCTTTAATACAATAGATTGGAAATGAATTCTCCAATAAACACCAAATGTTTACATAGATATCATGAATTCTCGTCAAACATTACAAAACATATTATAAAATACGCTTCAAGAAATTCGGTAGCTGTTTAATATAGTATGATGGTGCAGAATAAAGCAGCCAACCTTTGATTCGTGAAAAAATTATGGAAAATCTGACAATGTGAAGGAGAATGTATGTTATTTGCAACTATCATAAAAATACTTATCGTGTGACGATCCCATGTTCACCTATTTGAGACGCCAATTTTGAAAATAGCCTTTCGCTTGTTCATGAACTATGATTAAGTACGTATACTTTTCACTTCAGAAGATGGTAATCCCATTCCAAACCAAGATTGTGTGGATCTGAATCTTCGGACGATCACATGCTCGATGTTTTCATGACGAAGAATATCCTCCACTGAATATATCGACGAATCTCGTAGCATAAAGCAATTTTCAAGGCAATCGCAGCTGATATGGTGTTTTTTTGGAAATATTTAACGATTCTTCCAGGCAAGAAAACCGCAGTATTCGTTAGCTCTTGTCGCGACAATACCCTCACCATATTTAGTTTCAACTAGCCTCATCCCAGTTACTTTATATTAAGTCCCAGGTAGCAATCCAGACCATGGTTTCGAAGGTAAGAAATTTTCTAAACGACCAACTTCATTCAACTTGGTGAAATCCATTTTGTTTATGACTGTACTACTGCTGCTGGTGTTGGTCAATTTTGATGATGATGATGATGATAATCAATGGACTTCTTTTCGTCAATTGGTTTCCACAGCTCTCAAACAATATAATTCCCTATCTTTTCTAGTTAATGCACTTTTTCCTTTGATGATGTCACTGACGATGATATTGATGTTTATAAATGTAAGAAAATATATCATTTCACATGGATTAAAAATTTTTCACGATTAGTGTCCAGCCAAATATCAGAGCATAAAAGTGAATTAATCATTTGTGATAGATGTTTATGTCATTTTCAAACAAAAGTGGCTTATGAAAATCATACAATGGATTGCGTTAGTATAAATGAAAGTCTAAAGATGGAATTGCCGAGTGTGAATGATGATAAGGGTAAAAATAAAGTGTCATTTAGAAATTATCAGTATAAAGAACCAGTACCATTTGTCATTTATGCTGATCTTGAATGTATTTTATCATCGAATCCTGATGGTACTCAGAAGCATATATCACATAGCATAGCATATTATTTACATTGTGCGTATGATGAAACATTATCAGAATTCAATTTAATTCCTGACCCAACTTGTATACAATCATTTGTTGAAAAATTGCATGAAATCGCGAAAAGAATCAATGAAATTTATTCAGATAAAATACCAATGCCACCATTGTCAAATCAACAAAAAGAACAATTTCGAAATGCTCAGACTTGCCATAATTGTGAGAAGCCGTTCAAAGTAGATGACAAGAAACGTCGAGATCATTGTTATTTAACTGGTAAATATCGTGGTCCTGCACATGAATTATGTAATTTCAACTATCAAATACCTCATTATGTACCAGTTGTCGTCCATAACTTGTCAGGCTACGATTCGCATTTCATAATAAAATCTTTAGTGAAAGGTTCTACAGGTTCAGTTTCACTTCTCCCAATAGATAAAGAAAAATACTTAGCATTCGGTAAAAAAGTGCCAGATACAAAAATAACTCTACGTTTCATTAATTCTTTGCGATTCATGGCAAGTAGTCTTGATAAATTATCTAGCTACTTGAATGATGATGATGATGATGAAACAATAACAAGAAGTTTTTCCTATTTTACAATTCGACATGTCGAAATATCGTTAAATTTTACTATTCCATAATTTGACATGTCGAAATATCATCAAATTTTCCTATTTTACAATTTTACATGCTCATCATCATCATCATCATCATAAGACATATTATGATAACCCCATGGTAGCGTATCAGTTGTATTATGAGAAAGGACTCTTTTGTCATCCATCCAACTCTTAAATAGACATTCTTTATAATCATCGAAGGTTATTCTCTTCAACAATGAGTTTTTGATACTTTCCGCTTTTTTTACAATTCTCATCATTTAACGTTTTAAATGAATACAGTTTGGCACGTAAACTAACAAATTCTGTTAAAATGTTCCCATTTTTCTACCAACGAAACCATGGAGCAAACTACATGCTGGGTATCAATATAAAGTGACCGGATTGAGGATAGTTCAAACAAAATATGGTTGGATCATCATTGCAACAATATCAAATGAATTCAATGTATTCTTACCGGGACGAATCGTGAAATTTCTATTGAAGAACAAAAAGCAATTCGAACAAGCAAATGAAGCATCAATCAATGAAAAGCTAATTCTACATTATATTGGGGAGAAATATGGGGTGTGCGAGTTCGAATATGAAGGAAAATGGAATTATTATTATTATTGTTTTCCCTATTCACATCACTTCCAGTATTATTGTGGGATGCTGGAGATATACCATACCATCGACCGAACGATGCTTTGGATATTATCCTGAAAGACGTTTCTCACGTATATGTAAAAGGGATAGAGAAGAAACAATGGCTTTCAAGCCTCATTGAACGCACCAAAACCATAATAGATTTAGAGAATTTGGGGTGCCCATCATTGCGAGACATCAAAATGAAGAACTGCTGTTACCATGAATATAGAAAATCTGGAATTATCCATCACTGCGCTATGGAGAATGTCAATCAATTGAAATGTTGATTAAAACAAACCCGAACGCATAGACCATCGATTGGTAGATCATTCGAGTTATATTATCAACTGAGAGAGCGAATTAAAGATATGAGATCTGAAGATATTGCGTGTTTTCCAAAGGAATTTATTTTGAAATTTGCTGCGAAGAAAATTATCAATATTTGGGGGAAATTACCAGCAGAATTGCAACAAGATGAGGACATTCAATCACACCGCAGATGTTGGAGGCATTATAATTCAGAGGCTGAGAATTACGATGAATTTGATGGGGTGATTCCATTAATTAAAGATTGTCTCGTGTGTATTAATGAGAAAAAAAGACGAAGATCATATTAAAGAGAAAGAACAAGATGATCATATTTATATGACGATTGTGTAAAGCAACTGTAACGAAACGCAAAAAAAAAAAAATAAATATAATATTGCAGGTATCAAAGAAAAAAAACAAAAGGTTTCCCTTATTTGATGCATCACACGCAACGTAACAATAGACATTCTATTACTCATGAGCTAACCATCATTATGATTTTTCACCCGAAGCCGCGTGAGATCCCAAAAGGTACTACTTACCAACCTTTACCCAACGACCACTGAAAAGTGGCAGGGGTACAGTTTCCTATTCCAATATATACTATTTTTTACGTAAAACTTAGAATGCAAGCTGTTATACATGAAGCAAAGAAAAAATATGTATCTGTCTTGGTGGAGAATATAAAAGTGTGTGTGAATGAAAATTTCGCCTTCGAAACACACCCACCCTCTAGAGGTGGCACAGTTCATTTTCATCCGTGAACGAGACACTTCCGTATCACCAAAAAGTCGTGATAGTTCTGAAGAAATATAATGAATATGGATCACGGTCGTGCTCTACATCTACCGATTGAATGGTGTCAGTACCCTGATGATGATTGGGTTAATGAAGTGATCAACCTCATATCTCAGTTCCGGGATTTGCGCGGCACCACCGAGGGGTTAGTGGTTAATTTCAATGAAGTTAACGCGATTGTGATTATCGATCATGATGAGCAAATATGGTGGTGCCGGCGGATCCGAATCGAAGATGATCGACGGGCCGAGAGGGATGGATACATCCCACTATTTAGTATGCATGATAACGGAGTCATGCATCCAGTAAATAATTTTCACGAGCCAATGCTGGTTGATGATGATATAAATGGAGCTCATAACATCGATCACCTGGTGGAAATTCAGATGGGTGATGGGACCGACAGCGGTTATGAGAGTCCCGATGATGATGATGATAATGAAAACAGTGAGTTATTATAGATGTAAAAATGATAAAAGTTTTGGCGCAGTGTAATTCAGTTCTGTTAAGAACATAGAATAATTTTTGTTTGTTTTTGGTTTTTGTTTCAGATCCATAAGGATAAGAAATAATTTTTTTGTTGATTCTTCACTTGTATATTTATTATTGATATTATTATTATTATTATTATTTATAGAAAGGAAAAGATGTGATTCGTGTCTTCTAGGTTGAAGAGGCTACACAATAAAAGAACATTATATGTACTTTGAAGATATTTTTTTTTTCATTTTCATCGCTACCATCATAATTTTTTTTTTACTTTCCTTTATATTCGAATTCACACAACCCATATTTCCCACCTATATAATGTAATATAAGTTTTTCATTGATGGCCGCTTCATTTGCCTCTTCAAATTGTTGTTGGTTTTTTTTTGAGATATTTCACGATTCTTCCAGGCAAAAAAACACAGAATTCGTTGGCTATTGTCGCGACAATACCCTTGCCATATTTAGTTTTAACTAACCTCATCCCAGTTATTTTATGTTGAGCCCCAGGTAGCAATCCAGACCAGGGCTTCGAAGGTAAGAAATCATCCAAACGACCAACTTCGTTCAATTTGGTGAAATCCATTTCGTTTTTGTAATAGTACTGCTGATGTTGCTAATTTTTCTTGCTGGTACTAATGATGCTGATGATGATGATGATGGTGATGATGATCAATGGGCTTCTTTTCGACAATTGATTTGTTTTTTTCACAGCTTTCAATTGATTTTGTTTTTTCGCAGCTCTCAAAACAATTCCAAGTGATGCGCTTTTACTCTCCTATTCAATACGTACCATTGTCTCAAATATATGAATTCAATTTGATATGTGGATGTTCCAACGTCTGATACTACAGATAGAATGTATGGATTAGTAAGATGCCATTTGATACTTATAGTCAGCACCCCCACCACTACTTTCATGAAAAACGATGACTCATTTGTTAACATATATCTATTATTATGTTAACATATCTCTATTATCGTGTTAACCATCAAAATACGAATATGACTCATCTGTTAACATATAGCCGTAACCTGGGCTAATAAAAAAAAATAAACAAATGGAAAATATGGTTCATTTTGTTAACATATTTCCATGCATTTCGTTAACGAAAGATAGAAAATGATTAGAAAAAATATAATGAAACCCCATTTTCATTTACAATTCTCATCTGATATTACATGTTTTTCCCACGCGTTTTTTTTTTTACGATCGGTCATTAATTACTGTCAAAAAAAGAAAAAAGAAAAAGGGTGGGTTTAAACTACCTGAGGCTCTTTTTTTTTGTGTATCATGATTACGGTGTACAGGTGCTCGTAAACAAAAGAAGAGATTTTTACTGCACGACTCATTTGTTTAAGACTTTCAATTTTTTGTTCACTTATTAGAGCAATGTTTACTTGATGAAAGATCACACTTGTATATATAAGTTTGCTAATGATCCCCATCCCGAGTTTTAGGACAGATAAACAAACAATAAACAAAATGATTTTTCACATTTTTCCCCGAGGGGAATAATAGAAAACCGTTTGTAACTTTTGTGCTCTCTAATGTACGCGCTCGCGATTGGCTGCGTGAGCATTATTATTTATTGTTCACCTCCCCTCTACCTTATATTTTTATATTCCAAATGCGCACATCCAAAAATTTTACATATATAGAGAGTGTTCACATCATACTCATTCTTAATCAGAATTTCCAGAGTGAAAGAAACTTGCTTGTGTTTTCATTACAAAGTAGTGGGAGAAAATGGCTGGTGAAAAAAAGTTATACGCTGACTTGATTGACACAATTGAAGAGGCATATAAGCTATGTCTTACGCTCAATAGTGATACAGCATGCGATACCCATGTAACTAAGTGGCAACGAATAGTTGAAAGTAATATCAGGTGGTTGAATAAACTCTTGAAAAATAAAGAATTGCGGAAAAGTGAAAAAGTGCGATTACTAACTACAATATCCCATCTCAAGACATTGAATTGCAAGTTCCAACAACGTCTTGAACATCATAGACAACCGGAACGTCATCGAGATATTGTAGGTGGTAATATCAATAGGCAATTGAATTCAGGTAGTGGTGATTATATTAAGTGGAATAATTTATCATCAGTGTTTGAAAGTCGAATTCGTACTGGACTAAACGAATGGTTATGAAGAAAATAGAGGAAGCATTACGAAGTAATGTCAAAGTCAATGTAGATTTAGCGTGCAAGTTCGAAATAACGAAAGATGATGTCGTTACGTTGATAGTTTCGGATGCGAACTGTCTCAGCAAGGTCAAGTCTAACGCACTTCAACTGCGCTAGATTTTCGGCTCTTGCATAGCGCTCCCCACTCTTTCCCGTACAATCTTTGTCTCTATGCATTTTCTCTATGTCCAGTCTATGCCCCTTACCGGCTATCGACCCCCGATTCATCGATCTCGCTCGCTCGTTCACACTCATACTCACACGTATCCGTTCGCTCTCTCGCACTCATGCCAAACACGATATGACTGATGGCGTATAGATCTCAGTCCTCGTATTAATTCCTTCATTCGACGGTCCTTGCTTTGCGTAGCTCGCGATCCATATAAATCAAAAATTGAAATGAAAAAATGGCTAAAAAATACATAGAATCAACTAGGTTTCTAAAAATAACAAAATCTTAATGACTAGATACTAAATAAAATAAGACTTGAAATACTGACAAACCAAATATGAAATATGTCAAAATTTCATTCTAATTTTTTTTTTAGAAGGCTCATGAGAGAGTGACTCAGTTATCAATCAATATTATTGTTTACCACTAGGCATTAGGCCCTTCTTTTTTTCCCTACCCTATGTACAGATAACCATTTGCCTCTATAGGGATTATATGTAGTAATATGTACAAGTATATGTATTTTTGGGGTAAATAAATCAATAAATAAATAAATAAATAAACTTTCAAATGCGGTCATTTGTTTATATTTTTTTTTTGTTTATTTTGAAAATAAAATAGGTTCAACACAAAATTATTTAATTTGTTTGTTTGTTTTTTTTTTTGTGATTAAAGATGATTTGGCTGCTGACGTCGACGGCGGAAAAAATCGTTAGATCTATAAACAGATAGAAAAAACAGGCATAAACAATGGATATATATGAATATTTATAAAAAATAATAAAAATGTAATTATCTCAGGGATAATAACATCAAGCTTACCTGTTCAAGGGCGCTATAGGCTTCAAGGCTAGCCCCACAATCATAATAGGAGAAGATCTCTCCAGGGCGGCAAATATCTGGCGACAGTTCCAGCAGATGGTTCCAGGTGGAGGAGAGGTGATTCTTACCCTAATGCCCATCCTGGAGCCATCGTATGTCCAGATAATCGTAGGTGTCGATTTCGCTGCCCCAGTCCCAGGAGAGATCATCCTCAATTTTCTTCCAATAAGAGCGGCTTAATTTCTTTGCCACTCACCGCTCCTGTGCCCTCCAATGTGGAATGAAGCCCTCTAACTCCATTTCCTGAGCCCCGTTCTTGGACAAAAAATAAAAAAAATATGTATATATATATATATTGTGACGTGTAATAAAACCAATGATCATCGCGTATATTGAGATGGATCCAAAGAAATTTTTTTGCTGGGGCAAAGTTGTATGCTCTAATTACGCATATCACACTGATGTATTCCTGGGAATACCAGTGTACTAACCGCTTACATTGTTTTAGGGTGTTATAAATCCAAACATGTCCCGTCTACAGAGACTTGAGGAGCTTCGTGAGAAAGCACGCAAATTCGCGTTGCAATCAAACGAGTTGGGTGTGTCAGAGGACCCTGAAATGGGTCAGTTGGCCATGCGACTAGTAACCGAAGCGCTACGTGACGTCAACGAGGAAGGACCTCGCCAACCATTGGCCATTGAATGGCATGAGAGAATACCGCGTGGGGCGATACCAAGACCGCCAACACGACTAGCGCCGCTTTTGCGGTAATAATTGCGGTAATAATTTGCGGTAATAATTGCAGGAGTGCAGTGCCCCAACTGCCGATATAGCACTTGCGAGCCGCAAGAATGGAACGGCATATGGGATGACGAAAGGCGTCGCATGGGACGTAAATTAGCCCAAGATGCCGCAGTGAGACGTCAGCTAGTAGCTCCGCGAGGAGCACAAGCACTACCACAGTTGACAATGCGCGAAAGTAGTGAGAAGGCTCGGCAATTGGTGATGTTGCTGCAAGCCAATCCAAATTATCCGAAAATACATAGAGAAGGATGTTTGAATTGTGGGGGAGGCTACATATCGCGCGATTGCCGATTTCTCCGCGGTACCTTTTGTGGGAAATGTGGCGAGCCAGGGATGATGGCAGGAAACTGCCCATATTGTAACAGGGCTAAATACCCATCAGTTCGTTGGGCAGAACGTCGTTGAGAGCAACGCAAAAAGTGGTTGTATGGCTTGGACGACAATAGATCATGTAACAAGCCCAAATACTCAATACTTCGTTCTTTTTCATTTATATTAGTTCCATGTGTCAACCTGAAACACATGATTTTCATTATTTCAGTTCTTTATGTTGTGTAATAATTTAAAAGTTATTATCAAACAACACTGGGTGACTCTCGCGTTGGTCGTTGACGACTCGCGATTGCACTATACGCTCCAGAGACCCTGGCAAACGCGTATCATATAATAATATATTACTATCATTTTGTGACTCTACTTTGGTAATTATTAGAGCGACGTTGAATGATTGCGTCAAATAAATATTGAAAATTTAAATATTGCTCTCAACTCCCTGATTAATCCCGTTCGAATTCATATGAGTGAATGGCGAGGGATGCAGGAGAAAATGAATATGGTATTGGGAAGCATGACATGGCACGAATGAGATGTGGCAGAAATTGTGGTTTTGGGAAATTAGTTGAGATATTTGTTTTCGTTTAAATTGATTGATTCTTTATAATTTTGCTAGTAATGCCATTCACGAAATTCTCGGAGCGTGACCCGAGACATAAAAATTGATATTTTGAGGCAGCATGGTTAATTCGTGGTTAAGAATTATACATCGCGGGACATCGTGGGATTTCGAATTGTCATCGTTGGACGCACGTGGACCGTATGAGGTCTATACGCCGACCATTCACATATTGTAAAAGTGTGTATGTGATTGGGTATGAAAGTATGCGAGTCGTATGAGTGTAAGTGTGCGTGTGTAAGAGTGAGTTTCGTGTGTAACGGGGCAAGATAGATGAGAGAGGGAAGAGAAGACGTTGTGCACTAGGCACGACGGTCGAAAATAAGGAGAGGGACCGTAGGTCAAGAGCGAGAGACGAATTGCCTATCGGTCATTCGTTTCCGGGACTGCCCAAAGATAGCATTGAGTGTGAATCAAGACGGCTTGAATAAATAATATACTGTTATGTCGGGAATTTTAATAATGAAATAGGTTGCAATGTATATCAATCTAATTTATTTATGGATACACCAAAAATAATGGTTCTCCAATAGTTAAGAAAATTAACTTACAGTTTGTTTTATAACGTTGATGGAAATGGATGGTTGGACGCCTTGACCCTCGGTTCTTGGTTAATTAACTTTTTGAATGTTTTAAATAAATTGGATAAAACTATTGTACTGTTTCACTTTGGCACACAAGAAATCGAGACTGTGAAAAATCGAAGAAGAAACTGAGAACCTAGGTACAATGCGTCCTGTTTATATAATTTCTAAAAGGAGGTTGTAACTCCCAGAACGTGGGCGGAAATTCGGGTACCAATGGTACAAGATTTTGGGTCGAATTTCCCCCCCAAATTACTTATTTCGATGCTTTGGAGTTTTCCCTCCTCCTCCGCATGGAAATTTCTTAAAGTAAAGAGTTTCTCTTTTTTTTTTATCCCCTCCCCGTACTTGATTGTTTCGGGACGCCCTTCTCCCTCCACAATTTTATTAACTAACTTAACCAAATAATTGTCGAAATTCTTAATGGTAATTTGTTGTATAGTTTTCTTAAATTATTGTTATTTTTATTCAGGCCCTTATTAATTGATATTTCGATTGTTTATGTTATTTGTGTTGTTGTTTATTGTTAAATTTATAATTATTCCTATTGTTTTATACGATTATTAATAGAAGTGTAATAATTATTCTAAAATTTATGTGTCGTTCTCGCGTGGCATACATTTGAAATATTTATTTAGTATATTTCTTTTTATCATTATTACATCGGTTATGTATTTTAGAGAGAAAAAAAAAGATAAGAGTTTTTTTGGGTTTTCCCGTTTCAAAAATTTTAAGTGTTATGTTATTTTATGATTTCTAATGGTTACTTTCTCTTTTACGTATTTTTCCGTTTAAAGGATTACGATTATGATTAATTGATAGACGTCCGGAATGTTCTTTTCTAGAATATTCGGCGGACGTCACAATACCAAAAATATTCTTGAAGATAGTAGAGCTATTGGATTACGCGTTCACGTGACTACTTGATCACGAAGAATCATAACTAAATAGTGACACGAGAAGTTAAGAAAAAAACTGAATAACGCGAAGTGGAAACTGTTCTAATAGCAGCTGTAAGAACTTTTGGACCAGGAAGAGCGATCCTGGACAACCGACGACCACAAAAACCATTGTCACCATCTTCACGCGTCGAGGGTAAGCGTAGTACACTTCTTCGTGCGTGTTAATTGGGGGAATAGGTTTGTTTCAGCAAAGAATAGATATTGTCACGTTGTGTAGAGTTGGGTGATTGGGATGATTGTATGAGTGATTTGGTATGACTATAAGTGTGTTGGTTCCAACTAAAGATCCATGTTACTTGCTATTATTTGGCTCAGACTTATTCGCGAATCATATTCATGATCGCGAGATTAATTAATTATTATCACTTTGTATCATCTTTGATTATTGCGCGCTGTTGGTGTCTGCGCTTCCCGCAGCACGCGCCGTGGATCCTTTCAACGCGAGTCGCGTATAGTTCATCAATAAATATTATAATTTATCCACGTATTTGACGAAGATTATATTTTAGTAGAATCTGTAGAATCCTGCCCAATTATTATAGCCGGCATTTATCAGACAGGCAGCGGAATATCACCGTGAGTTGCTCCGCGCCAGGAGTCTGGACAATATCATTAATTATCAAGTATTAATAAAGATACGAGTAGTGCCCGTAAGGTACTTGGCGCCCAAGGCATTAAGTCGCGAATGGTCGCAAAGAATATAATTAATCAATTAATCGAATTGATCGATGAAAATAAAAACCGTGATAATAAGTTTCGATATCATTGTTATTATTGTTAATATTATCATTATTTCGCGGTTGGAAATTCGACGCAGGATTTCTCCCGCGATCCTCGTCGCAATATATATATCGCACTCTCACGATAAACCGACAGCAGGGTTATCGAAAGATTACAATAATATTATTTTATCAAGACAACACAATAATAGTGCACGCACCGAATAGACAATATAACAGTTCATATTACAATTTATACGGTAGTCTCAGACTTTGACGAATACACGGTCCCCAGGATAGCACGACCGTTCAGACTCAATCTCAAATTGTAACTCCGGTACAAGTCTTGCTCTCTGTACTTTTCACCTCCCAAAAAATATATTTTTGTCGTAATTATTTAGGACACTACCTACATTAGTTCTATATTGCTCTCTCTTGTGATCGTGGCTACGTTAGATGACCAGATGTCACCAAGTCTAATCCTACCGCAATAAACACGGGGAAATCCAATCGGATTAAACTATAAATAATTATTCCGTACATTTTTATTATTTTACTATAACTATAATAAAACGTTTGAGATGAAATATTGGAGGTTTCCATTATTGAGACCCAATTGTACTCTCATCTCCGACATATATATATATATATTGCGACGTGATTTCAGGGAAGAAATACGCGTCGAATTATGGCTACCCAAAATGATACCGCGAACAACTTTTTATTAACGAAATAAAATAATCACCCGCGAATCTACCGCGATACAAATACCGCGAATGATGTTGAGCGCCAGGTACCTTGCGGGTGCCAATCGTATTAATTACAAAGCAGAATTATTCTCTGAAAGAATAGAAAGATTTACCATGAACGGCCCTCGACTTCTGGCGCGGAGAAACCCTCGGCGATTCACCAGCTATCGAATGTTCAATTTAATATACCACGACTAGCGATGATAGAGTGGCGTGGCACGGCAAATGTGTCGCATAAAATATGTTACATTAAACTACAACAATTGAATGGCTAATAGTGTTTGTTTATTAATGATGGGCACGCGTTTTAACTACGCGGCCAATTTACCCAATACGCGTGAAGCACGTTTTAATCAATGTAATTCTGAACAATAATAATATATTTTAATTGACAGCGCGATTATCCAAGTGATAATCCGCATATATTCTCTACATGAATTTTGTCTAGAGACGCAAATACATCATTTCACTCCTACAAAGCATTCAATCATTCATTTATTCCATACAATATCAATGTTACACGCATTCGATTCGATCCAACCCGTCCAAACTCGATGCACGACAAAGATTCTAACCAAAAATTATACACACGAGATACTGTGTATTTGCGCTTACCGCGTAATTAATGTTGTAATATATCGTGGTCCAGCTTGTTATTCGACAACTCCTTGTGGTCCTTCAATTGGTGCCGTCGGATGCCTTGTTTGTCTGCGGAGTCCTGATTCCTCACGCTGGTATTATTCCTGATGATTGTCGATGTCGTCACAATCACTTGGTCCTGATTTTATCGCGTATAACGCGTTAATTAAGATTTCTTTATCTTTATTCGCACTTCGCGAAATACTGTGTCCAATTTTTACTCACTTGCTACAGCACATACAATAAACACAAACTCACAATTCAAATAGCACATATGCTATACGGTTTTCTACAACAAAAGAACGTCTTCACGTTAATACTTCTGGGTGCGAACTGCTTTGTTCAATGTCAAGGCTAACGCACTCAACCGCTAGATTTTCGGTTGTCGCCTATCGCTCCCCACTCCTTCCCCTACAATCTTTGTCTCTCTGTGCATTTTCTATTAGTTCAGTCGATGTCCCTTACCGGCTATCGACCCCCGATCCATCGATCACGCTCGCTCGCTCACACTCATTCTCACACGCATACCTCGCTCTCTCGCACTCATACAATACATAATGTGACGGATGGCGTATAGATCTCAGTCGATTCACGCGTATCCAATCATATCCTGCGATGTCCCGCGATGTCCCACGAGGTCCTCGTATTATCTCCGTTATTGGTCATTCGACGGTCCTTGTTGTATGCGTTGCTCGCGATTCATACAATTAAAAAGAGAACACATTAGCGGTGTACTTCGCTGTT
>JAPYZF010000871.1:0-12500 GCA_030523045.1 Meteorus cinctellus
TAGATGCCTGCCCGACATTTGCTGCACGAGCGAAGCGAGTGCTGCTGGTCGGGGGCAGGCATAAAATACAATTACAGTAGAAAAAAAATATAAATTTGACAAATAACTTTATTAATGCATCAAATTTATAATTATAAATAAATAACAAATATATTATTCATTATAGTATAATAAAGAAGAACAAAATTATTAAATTTATGGGATTAATACGATTATAAATTATTATTTTCGTCGTGTTTCTTTCCATCACAATCGAAATAAAAGTGGTTATGAATATTTCCGTGAAATATACAGTTTTGATAAATATTACCCGGATTTTTATCAGTATTTGTATTAACAGACGTTTGTTCGCCTGTGCGATGATCGGCTCCGATGGTTTTGATCGGATTTTGCGGTAGTTCGTTCTCTTTGTTTTTTGAAAAAACCAAAATTGGTTTTTTTTTCAAAAAATGACTAGGTTTCATCAACCGTTTATCCTTAGGTTCGAGAATTTTTTTGCCGCTCGCGGTTTGGAAAAACACCTGTGGTGACTTCGGTATTTCAGGTTTATCAAGATCGTCAATACTAGCGAGATCCTCGTCATTAATTTCGAAATCGTCAGAAAAAGTGTGCAAGTTTATTTTAGCATGTGAGGGCTCATCAGAATTTTTTGGATTTGTTATTTTAGCTGCACGCTCGTTTCCCGCTGAACTTGTTGATGGTTTTGGATTCATGAGGGTGAGTGCTGATGCATAGGTTATGTTTTGATAGATTTGTTCTCGATTTTTCATCGAATTATCCACATATCCTGTAAAAAGTTGAATAAGATTTTTAGAAACAAAATAAAAATTTCAGTACCTATTCAAGAACTAAATTTAAAATTCAGTTGAATATAATCAATTATATTTTAACGATAATATTATAAATAATCTGATTAAAAAAATTACCTTGTGCAATATTTGTAGATTTCCATCCACCTAACTGCTTTAGCATTGTTGTATTAGCACCTGAGTTGGATAATAATGTCGCGCTAGTCCTCCGAAAACAATGTCCAGTATATTTGCTAGGGTTAGGCAATTTTAAATAGGATGCTAGTTAGGCATTTCACCGATTTTGTTTCTACCGATGACTTGCTTCTGACATTTTCCATTATGATATTTGATAAAATATCTGTTGGTAAATGGTTCCTCAGGTCTCAAAGAGCTGTATTGCTTGATCTTGGGATAAAAATGTTCCCCAATTATAAATTTACGAGGAACATCATTTTTTGTCTCGTTAATAGAAACAAGAAACTTATCACCAAGATCTTCTATATTTTCCAATTCAATTTTACTAAGTTCATCACATCTCATGGCCCCACAAATGCCAAATATAAGGATCACCTGAAATAATAATAATAATTCTTATTATTATTATAAAAATGAGGTTTTGATTTAATGAACAGCTTGGTAAAATTCATTTAAATACCTACCTTTGCAATTAAATATGTGGCGTCTGGTGCATTATTTATAAAGTTCATTATTTGATGCCACTCAAAGACTAATGACTTTTTAGGTTTGTGTCCTTTAGAATTGTGTTTAATAAAACTTCTCAAATTTTGAAATTTGTCAATATCGATATTTTCGTTGGTATTCAAAGTATTTTTCAACATTGATCGAAGGGACCATAGAGTTGGAGGGCTCAACCTCTTACTCAATTCTTTGAAATATACAATCAAATTAGTCTCTTCTGAAGTTGACACAGAACTTGAATGGTCTATCTTCCATTTTTTGTACGCATCGTACACTAATTTGTATCTGTCTGCTGACTTCTTTGGTAATGTGCCGACTTGTATTATTAAGTCTGCCTCTGCATCAAAATTTCTCACCACTTCTTCCTCGTCCATCGATTCATCACTTGATGCAATTTCACTCATTGTTCTTTATTTATTGTGCACTCTCGATATCACGAAAAAAAAAACAATGATACATTTATAGGTTAATTTTTACTCCCGCTGTTGTAGAGGGCGCAACTATAGTTTTAGCACGGCACAAAAGTTTGACTTTCTGCCGTGAAATTAGGGCCGAAACTACGTACTTTCGACCGAGGTATGAAGAAAAATGTATTTATACCTTATCGTCTGCTGTGAATTCAGGTTCTTCAGCTCCAAACTCGTTTTCTTTATTTCCATTACTCATTCTATCGGCATATCTGTTAAAGGCTTCATCTAGAACTTGTTTAGTAACTGCTCTTTTTCTCACTTGTTCAATTCTCCCGCTATTGTCTGCAGTGATTTTTCTCAGATTTTCAAGCGTCCGATAAACTTTACTTGAAAGTATAACATCATCACCTTGTGATGAAAGAGAATGATAACTCCTGTCTGGAGATGCTACTGCTGAAGTATTATTCCCGCCAGTATCCGATAAATATTCTGGAACAGTATTAGCTCCCCGATCAGTTGGATTGTCGACATCATCAGCTTCCATTTGTTCAAAGAACTCCTTCATTTTCAGCATTGAATGATGCTATGTTCCCCTCCTTTGCATTTGTCTGCAATTTATTTTATAATAATTTTATCAGAAGACATCCGGCAATTTTCATAATTATTTTTAATGATAAATCACAATACTAAAAATGTAATTGCGAATTTTATTATTTGCGAATTTTTGAAACGAAAATTAAATTTAGATATCATAATATTTTTTTCAATAATTTGTAGTATTTAGAGAAATAACAAATTATCAAACATTTACATATTTCTGAATAATGATAATCGACTTGACTTTAGACAGTTGGATAGATTTATTTCCTTAAAGTATTTTGTAACTAACCGGACTATTAGTCTCTGTATTGACAACGAACCAATAGGCGGGGCTTAAAAAACATGGCTACGTTTTGTGTGCAAGTAAGGAATTAGCCATAAGTTTACATTAAACTAGTGTTATAAGTTTTATTTATTTATGTTTTTAATAAATAAACTTTTTGACTGGGCGGGATCAAATTTAGGTCAGAAAAATTATAAAAATGCGGAACAAATTCTGGCAGCCGGTCATTTAATAAGATGTGGCAAAAATATTGAAAAAATAAACAGTGACGTTGTGAGTTTTTCTGCATTGTGTCTCCAAAGTTCTCACATAAAAGAAAAACCTCATGAAATTGAAGGTTTCATTTCGAAGTCGGGAAAAATTGTATCTGTTAATTGTTCATGTAAGGCTGGTAAGGGCGCAAAATGTAAACACGTGGTGGCTGCGTTATTATATTGCTACCGGTAAGTAATTTTCTAACCTCGATCGTCATTGAGCGGCTAAAAACTTATTATTTCATAAATTCTTTTTTTCATTTCAGGAAAGGGGATCAGCTTGAAGTTTCATCCTGTACGGATAAGAGATGTGAATGGAAAAATAAGCAAGATCGTATTCTAAAAGAATATAATTCGGCCTCGATTCACCAACATGCTTGTTTTTCCAAGGTGAAACGTAAATGCCAAAGTAACCAAGATGCGAGAATTGACCCAGTAACTGTTAACAATTCTGTAAGTGAACAAAATTATAATGAAGACCTTGGTGAAGTTCACGAAGGTGAAGTTTTTGAAGAAGTGATATCTACCAGTGTTATAAAGCGAAAGCATCCAGGATGGAGCACCGTAAAAAGTCTCACTGACGAGCAGAGAATGCTCATAGTTGAAAAAGTTCAGGCTAAATTGAAAGACGCGGCGTTTGTTAAACATTAGTAAAAAAATGATTTAAATAACATGATGTACATAATGGTTTGTTTATAAAAGCTTATATTTGAATATTTTTTGGATAATTTTTCAGTGTTGGAAGGCATGAACCCATTGTAATTGATCGTAATAAAAATCTCGACATTTCTGATATGGAAAAGCAACAACTGAAGGTGATATTTACGTTACAACGAAGTGAATTGATGGAAGATATTAAAAGTATGAATATCACTTATTTATACGATTGCTGTAGAGACACTATCAAAGACTTGTACTGTAATTATGGAGAAGTTTGTGTAAAAACTAAATTACGTTACTCAGAGTGGCATAAAGAAAGGCGATTCTGGATAACTGGATCAACTTGCTATCAGCTTTTTACTTATACGTCTAATAAGAATCCGGATTGGCAGAAAAAATGTGATTCTTTTTTTTCGCCGAAAAACTTTCAGAGTGAATATACTGATTATGGGAAAAAAACAGAAGGGGAAGCTCGGGAGTGCTTTAGAAAAGCAACGAACTAAGATATTATTGAAACTGGACTAATCATATGTCAACAAAATCCGTGGCTCGCTTATTCCCCTGATGGAGTTATTTTTAAAGATGGAAATCCGTCAGAAGTACTGGAAACCAAGTGTCCTTTCTAAGGAAAATCCAAGGATATTCATACAGTCGTTCAATCTGTTATTGGCAAATTTTTAAACCAAGACGGTGAAAACATTAGTTTGAAAAAAAGACATGAGTTCTATGGACAAGTGCAATTAGGAATGGCTGTCATCAATGTCAGAAAACGTCATTTGTGATCTATTCATCGTTCGATAAACGAGCTTTCATACTGACTGTTGATTTCGACAGTGCATTCGTGGTAAAGATGTTGACGACTTTAAAAAAAGCATATTATCAGTGTGGGACTCGCAGATGTTTTGCATACCCACTAAAACTCCTCTCTCCCGGTCGGTGCCGGGGACGGCTTCATTTCCTGCTGCCGAATTTGTTGATGTTGGGGTGCAGGTAACCCAGTTGGGTGAGGGGGAAGCCCATTCTATCCCACCCCTTCGCGCTGTGTTGGAACCATAGTTGTCATTTGGTTCCATCGGGTCCAGTTGGTATGGGACCCTTGCATGACCCTGGTCGTTATACCCGCTAACAGTCCTATCGGGATACCCAGGTTGGCCTGTAACGACCGAGCGGACGCGCCACTCCAAACACCTCTCCAAGAGAGGGTGCACGATAGAACAGTCACATCAGGTGGTCTGATGTTGAGGAGCTTTGCAGCTACCTCTTTCACGGGTGGAGTGTTGTATTTCTCCACTTTCAATCTGTTACTATCGTCTAGAGATACCACGCCGCTTACAATTTGGGCATCCACGATGAAACCTTTTCCGTTATGCCTTGCCAAAAGGTCCGGCTTTTTGAGGCTTGTAGATGTTCGTAAGTGTAGCTCTACGTGAACCGTTATTTTACGTGCCCGCAGGTGATCAGCCAGTGTTTTGCAAACTGCATCGT
Source organism: Meteorus cinctellus (assembly GCA_030523045.1). NCBI lineage: Eukaryota > Metazoa > Arthropoda > Insecta > Hymenoptera > Braconidae > Meteorus > Meteorus cinctellus. The sequence goes on from JAPYZF010000871.1 coordinate 5,183, forward strand.
GCCGCTTAATTCTGCGCCCGTGGGTACGGAAGCAGTTCTAGATGACGTGTGCGGCAGTTTCGGTGCAGTTGCAGCCGGCTCGACACTTGATGTTGGTGTGTATGAGCCTCTGGCCTCTAGATGTACGGACTCGCGTTGGGAGACAGTTAATGCGGGTATGATGGTATTGGATATAATCCCTGCCTGGTATTCACAGGCTACCCGCATCGATCCACCTGGTGGAGGCGGTGGATTTACCGCTGTCTCTCAACTCTTTTCCATCGTTCGACTCGTAGAGTCGATTGGCCCAGTACTTCGCTCGTTGTTCTGAGCTATAGAATCTCTCTCCTGCATGGTTCAAGACTCTATCAGTCCACATGATCTTGTTTTGGACCCAAGCTGACTCATGTGCTGCCCTTGCGGACGGGAAGGGTGACGTCTTCATAGACATGAGTCGACTACGTACTAGACCGGGGATGGTTGTGACGAAGGAAGGGATTCCGAGTCCGCCATCTCTGCAGGACGCGTGTATATAGGCAATGGGGACATCTTTTGGTAGGCGAAGCCATCTGCGAATCGCTGCTCTTAGTCTGAAGGTCTAGGTGTCGGAGGACCTTCATCGTACATCCCGATAGAACCAGAAGATGGTAAAATCTGGTAATCAGAAAACAGCGCAAGATTTTGAGGCGCTGTTGTGGTTTCAGGGGAGCTCGTGTAATGCGTTAAAGTTCTACCTCTAAGGATGGGCTGGCCTTTTTCACACCTACAGGGCAGATGTTATCTCCGAGGTATCGCCACTCGTCAACTGGTCCCAGCTGGCGAATGGGGTCCCCGTCCTGTAGTGTGAATTGTGGCAAAGTGAGAACTTTGATCTTTTTGTCTCGCCCTGATGATACTATAGAGGTGGCAACGCATTTTGATGGATTGAATGCGAGTCCCCACTGCCGTGTTGTTTTCTCGCCAGCAGACAACGCAGTAGCCATACCGGCGGTCGATGATGTGACCAGGCAGATGTCATCTGCGTATGCTACGGCGTTAATGAGATGTTCTTGATCCAGGTGGTAACCGACCGAGGATGGGATGGAGCGTAATACCCTGTCAGTGACTAATGAGAAGATGATAGTACTCATCGGGTCACCCTGTCTCACGCCTCTATTCACAGTAATCTTTTCAGATCGCTCGCCTCGCACCTCCAGGATGGTAGTGGAGTTTTGGTAGGCGGTCTTCACATACTCGACTAGGATGCATTCTGCACAGCCGTCCTCGAGGCATCTTTGCCTCTTGTCGAGCATTCCGGCGGCCATCATGCGTCCAGCCAAGATCTTGTGTAGCTGACGTACTACCACTGATGTAATGCTGATGGGCCTGAAGTCAGAAGGCAAGGTGGCGTCTGCCTTCTTTGGTACGAAGACCGTTCTAGCAGCGAGGAGCTCAACTGGGAAGGATCCGATGTACAGGATCATGTTGTAGAGGAGAGCACGGATGTAAGGGGGGCATTGGCTCCAGACGGCTGGTGTTATGCCGTCTATACCCGGTGCCGAACCATTGGGGACCTTGTACAGACCCACCTCTTTAACGAGGATAGGCTCGGCCAGCTGGGTCATCTGCCGATCTACTGGCAGCGCTGGATGTTGTGCGACAGAGACTGAGGGATGGCCAAACACTGGTTCCCAGTGCTCGACCATCTCATCAAGGCAGGGTGTTGGCGCCTTGCAGTTCCCGTCTAAGACCTTTTTTGCCGCCCTACTCATGTTTTTATCGAACAGAATCTGCATGCTGGCATATTCGCGTCGCCTGGTGTTCTGGCGGTTCGGCTTAGCTCCGACGGTATGCGCACGGCGGCGTCTGCGGCGATGACGTTGCCTTTTGCTTCTGCCCCTGTTGGCTGATGGTATGGCCGCTGCCACTTCGTTGAGCCACATGGTAATGCCATGGGGCACGTCGTGGCCGCGTAGGAGCTTATCGCCCAAGACTGCCAGAGGATAGCCCGTGAGGGACTCATCTCTGGAGATGTCGAGTACGAGAAGCCGAATGGCTTCTGCGTATTTTTGTCTTGGGTTCGAGGGAAGCACTTGTGTAGACGCGTTTGCTGGGGGAGAAACTGTCGAAAGGTGCCCGTTTGGTGACGTTCCGGGCGCATCATTTGGAGCGGCAGGTTGTACCGTCTCAAGGGCTTCTTTGGCCTGGTCAAGCAGCTGGCGGTATGCTGGCGACCTCCTAACACCCTTGATTCCGTTGACAGATCTGCCGGGGAAGAAAGGCGCCAAGAAGACGTTGATGAAGCGAACTTTATTGCCCGCCTCATCATGACCATGCTTGAGAACGTATGCTTCCTGTGCCGCTGCCAATCGCATCTCTTCAGGACGGTTTCTCAGATGTTTTCGCTCAATGTCTATCTCGGAGTTTACTAACACGGGGTGTTGGCATTTTCGATGTAGTCCGAGTCCAATCTTGGTTCGGAAGGATCGTGAGGGATCGCATTCTGTGCACACGAACTCCTCTATTGGGGCCGAAGGTGTTGTGATCGGCGGCTGAGGGGTGGCAGTTGTTGTGCCAGGGTGCGTTCGCATGTGACTAGCTAGTCCACGTTTGTTCTTAAATGGACGGTGGCATATTGAACATGTTATACCCGATGATGATGGGCCGGGTATGGGGTCAAGGATGGGTTGTTGCGCTATGGGTGGGTGGGGCAAATCCACCATCTCAGGTGAAACTGGACCGGCTGTCTGAGGCAGCTGCCGGCCGGTGGGGAATGGCCCCGCTGTGTCTTTTCTTAACAAAGGTGCCAGTTTCGTCCGACCACCAGGTAGCAAATCTGATGGCCGTTGGGGCTTCTAACCCCTGTGCCTCCAGCTTTTGTTTCGGGGACTCAGAAAAACTTGAAAAGCCGGCCGGTCACTTGCGTGGGCTGCGCGCTTCTGAGACCCCTAGCACGATGTTATTGTGCAGTAAACTCCCCCGTTAGCTACCAGTCCCTAGGGTCTGGCACCCGGCCCTCACCACGAGGAGGTGGGGTAGTGCGTGGTGGTGGCGCAATATGTTTCCCGCTCAGGTCACTAAACGCAGTCTTGAATTTCTTCACGTTGACATTCAGAGCACTAAGCAGAAATCACATTGCGTCAACACCCGCGAGAGCCTGGTGCCGAAACCCGGGAGAGTCAACTCCTGCTGCCGATGCGAGAGGAACAGTAGTTCCTGCTACCTCCTCACACGACATCGGATGCCACACGAAGCCAAGGGTGCCTTTTGCCCGCACTGGGCAGCGTTGGCAGACTGGAACGGAAGGTTGTGTAACGAAAGGTCCTCAATGTGTCTCCATTTCATGTAGACTGGGTACTTCCGCTTCCACAGTTCCATCCAGTATCTCCTTGGCTGCTCTGCTCATGTTGTTTTTGAACAGAGACTAAATGCAGGCGTATTCACGGCGTCGGTGGCGTTTCCTCGACACTTGAATGTTGACGGCAGGTCGCTGTCTCGCCCTTCGTTGCACGGGAGGTGGGAAAACGTTTTGCAGCCATGCACAAAGATCCTGAGAGACGTCATGTCCGTCTAGGTTCCGCGCAGCAGCTTCGAGAAGCTGTTCTGTGTGGAAGCCGCGAACCTGCTCGACGACGGGCAGGAGGCGTCTTATCGCGGCTTCGGGATCTTCATACATAGCACTCCACCGTGCTGAAGAGCGTGACACTCGCGCACTGGTCCTATTTGATGGCCCTGCTGAATCTCCTGATGATCTGGGAGACTGAGGAGGAGAGGAAGAGGTCGCTGATACGAAGCTGTGATCCGAAGCGTCTTCGACTGCTTCTGGGACAGCCTCTAAGTCCTGTTTTGCTGCTGCTAACAGCTCGCGGTAAACAGGCTTGCGACGGTTGTATTTGATGGTATCTTTGGACCGCCTTAGCTCTGCCGGAAGTACGTCCAGTACGGTTTTGAGCCAAGACACTCTACAGTGCATGCAATTCACAAGTTTGCCTCTGACTTGAACTATTATCTTGGCAACGGAATGCTGGTTGGGGCATCGCTACTGGACCTGGAAAAGACCTCCGATTCCGTGTGGCTAAATGGCCTAATATACATACTGATATTACTGGGGTTCCCTGAGATTGTGATCCTGCTGATCTGCTGCATGTTACACAGGAAGTCGTTCGTCGTCTGGGACGGAATACATATTTCTACTCTGATCTTCTGAATACTGGAAGGTATGCAGCAAGGAACAGTCACCGCTCCATTATTGTTCATATTATACAACAGCGAGATTTTAAATAAGTTTGAGATGAAGTCTGGTAACCTCACTCATTCTGGTGCTTACGCTGACGATGCGGTTGTCTACGCCGGAAGAAAAATCCCAACTATCCAAGAAAAGTTGGAAGCACTTGTTAATAGCATTTACCGGTACTATAAAGAGTGGAACCTCACGATAAACGCTGTGAAGAGCGAGACAATCCTCTTCAGGGAAACAGTTAACGAGATTTCACCGTTGACGGTGCCACTAATTAAGACATTTAAAACCTCCATCACGGATGAGGATACTGGAGATATCACCGATATACCTAACGAAGATCTGGTCAAATATCAAGGGGTCCATTTTGATTATCTCATCAGGATGAATAAACACCACAGCATCCAGCTCGAAAAAGCCAAGAAAGCTTTCAGAGCGAACTCGAAGATCTTTTATAATAGACACCTAGAATCAAAGGCGAAAATCATTTGTTACCAGCTCCTCATCCGGCCAATAATGGCGTATGCGGCACCTATCTGGTGGAATATTGGTCCCACTGTTGTGGGAGCACTATCGTAAGTTCGAGAGATCATGTTTAAGGGCTTGTCTAGGCATGTACCGTACTCCTGAATCTGACTACAAAATGAATGTGGACAACACTACCATCTACAACCATGCTAACATACCAAGATTTGATCTGTTTACCCTGATGCTGACTCGGAACTACTTTAGCACTCTCTACTCCATTGATAACGACGCCCTGAAGGCGCTCAAGGTCACCAACGACACAGCAGCCATGCGCATGGCCAAAAGTAATTATCCACCGCCTGAGCTGTTCACGAATCTGGACAGATCGGGATGTATCCAGGATGAAAATAACACTCCGATCATCTATCATATCCAACGACACTGTGCTCGCAAAGCCATCTGGACGGACATCGAGAATATACCCAAGGAAAAGTGGGTATATTCCACAGCAATATCGGACAGTGATCGGAGTAACCTGGACAGGCTCTCTGAGGCATACGCATGTCTGCAAGGCGACGCAAAATTCATGGACGAGCTTCGTAGAAGAGTCAGAAGAAGAAAGCGAAATCATCGGTGACATAACTCCAATTAATAAACCGTTAGTGCCTACGCGCTATATCTGTAGTTTTAAGTGTATATATGTAAATAGTTCTGTACATATCATCCCACACCCTCCCCTATCCTCTCCTTATCCCTGCCCCCTCCCCTTTCATTTAAATTTGAAGGCCCATTGGCCAGAGACTGTTATTTTGGTTTTTATATTTTTTCCCAAAGTTTAAATAGCATGTACGCCCTATGGCAATTTACTATTAATAGTCTAGGCAACAAACGCTTTTTTAGTCAATTTTTGTGCTCAGGATCGGAAAAATACAAACAAAGTGTCATTCGATTCGGAATGACATGTAGATATTTTTTGAAAAAAATGAAAGTGTGCTCGCGAAAATTGCAATAATTATAAACAATTGACTGAAAAAAAAATGGAGTTTCGTTTTTTGCAAATATCTCAAAAACTAATCGAGATTTTCAAAATCTGAAAGAAGATTCGAATTGAGAAGAAAATTTTCTAAAAAAAGTCTCGACTCCCGGAACTGTAGGACGAATATTGGTAATTTTTCCAGAGGTGTGAAAATACGGCCGAAAACGGGTGCTCTGGTTTGCGCAAGCCTCGCCTACTTCGGACATTTAATGAATTAAAATTATGAATACATATTAAATATGAGTATTGACGAACGAAAAAATTCGAGGGCTCACAAGATGGATGAATAAACGATAATCCGTCGGGAAAAATTTTTTATCCCAATTTTTCAATGAGTTATGCAATAGTTAATCAAAAATTTTTTGCTGCTTGAACATAAACATTGCAAGTGTGATAATTGTTAAACTGTAAACTAGAGATTTTTTTCCTTCGAGCTATTCTTAAAGGGCTTAAGAATAGACCCCCGTTGGAAAAATTGAAAAATTTTCATTTTTCAGTGTTTTATAAACAATTTTCGTTGTTGCAAATTTAAGAACCTGAATTAACAATCCAAACCCAAATTTTGTTTCAAATATTATTGATGATCTGTTTCGTCGAAATAACAAAGTGCATGAAAACTATATTATTCAATTGTTATCTCTTATTGTTTAAGAAATTGTTATAAACAAATGCGTCATTTATAAAATCATTGAAAATTTTTTTTCGAAATCTGAATCTTTGATGGTTATTATGATTTTTGGAGAAAAATCGTTTCTTAAAAAAATTTTTTCACTGCTTAAAAACGCATTTGTTAATTAACAATCAATTGCTACCACTTAAAATTAATATTAAGGAACCATTTTTTCTTCCAAAATCCTTATTCCTTTTGTTTTTTGATATGGAGAAAAAAAAAATTTCGCTTCATTCAATTTTTCATTGTTTATTTGATAAATAATTTGTTATGAACGAATAAAATTTAACCTTAAATTTTTTTCTAATACTCCCTGCTGTAACAAAAACAGCCATCATTTTTTTTTGAAATACATCATTTTTATATTTGTTTTTGGAGATTCAAATATCGGCTCTCTGCAACTTCATCATTTTTACCTGGTTTGTCATCCTTAAAATTATTATAATTTATAAACCATTGGAGATACGATAAAAATACTCCCGACTTATTTCTTCTCCATGACTTAAAGAACAAATGCAGCACAAAAGTAATGTTGTAACCAATCTCCTGCTGCATTTATTGCAATTTTTTATCAAAAATACTTCGAGAAATAGTTTTTTTTTGCTTTGATGTTTGAATATCTCATCAATTATTGCAAATATGACTACATCACTCCAGAACTTTGTGATCTATTGTTCATTATCAAACATTTTTACCTTTTACATTCATATCTCAGCGATTGTCAGTCATAAACTATTGTAAACATCATAGTAACAGATCCTGAAAATTAGAATGTAGATATTCGTAAATTGTTCCTAGCATGAAGGAGCTCAGATTCTGAATAAAATTCATTCACTTCGCCCAGGCCTGGCACGTTAGCCAAACCCACTTCCCAACCAAGCCCGATACGTCCCACTCCTCAGAGCCAATCCTTTTTCCGAAGTTACGGATCCATATTGTCGACTTCCCT
>JAPYZF010000872.1:0-12449 GCA_030523045.1 Meteorus cinctellus
GATAGACCTCTTAATATTAATATTAAGGGCTCAAACCTTCACGATATTTTTTTTTTGTCACCTTGAACAATATTTTCGATATGCTTTTCAAAAAAAAAATAGTCGATTTTTTTGGCCCAGTCTAATCTATACTTGTGCACAGTGTTGTCAGATTGTTTCTATCCAATTCACTGACTGGTATATTTTTCCGTTTATTGGTAAACTTTCAATGGCTATATCTCAACAATAAAACGCTGAATGTCTTTTCTTTGTGTTTTTTTTTGTTTTTTCAATTCAGGAATAATTAATTAATATTCTGTTAGTTTTTCAGAAGTTTCTGACTGTTAGTTCTCTTATTAAGATCGCGAACGCTGCTTAGAACACATATTCCCCGCTGCTCGCAATGTAAATAATCCGGACTTTGAGTATAAATAACTCGAATTGAAGATGGTCAATCGACTTCAAATTTTCATGCACGGGAAAAAAGTCGTTTTCCGCCCAGAATACAAAACATTTCTATCCAAGTTTTATTACATTCGGTATACGTTTCTAAAAATAAAAAAACTGGTAGTTTTCGCCTAAGAATACCTGAGTTACCCTAGCAACCGCAGCGGTGGTGGCGCCAATTCTCTGATTTCCCTCCAATTTCACAGTCCTGGCGTGTTTGTTTACATCGTTAAAAAGTTTTGCTGATTTGTAATTTATTGAACAATAACACAGCTATGTTACAATTGCTATTATTATGTGTGTGGATTCTAGGGTACGAGAAAAGTTGCTCGAATGGGATTTACGATCTCTGCATCTGTTTCAATTGAGTGAGGTTAAGTCGGTCATATTGTTATTTTGGTATTTTGTTGAGGAAGGAACCGTGTTTTTCAAAAACTTTGGTATTCTCAAAGCAGGAATACCAGTTGCTTTACTACAGGGAAATATTTTCGGGGTGGAAAAAAACCATTTTTTCAGTGTAAAAAATGTATCCTAGTGAGTGTACAAAAATTCAGAATTTTGTGACACTATGCCCTCAGCCGCCCAATTACGGGAGTAGGTATATTCTGCTAGCGCCTATAAAGCAAATTCTCGATTTCGACACATTAAATAGCATCTCACAATTATAATATACACGTTAACGAAATGAAAATCACACTGACTGATGGTGAAATGATTGCCGGATGGAATGAAAATATTAAAAAATCGATATTTTCCATTTTCTATATGGAAAAATTATTTAAATGGTTCTTGCTCTCTAGTAAACACAAAACTTTCGAAAAATTCATTTTTTTACCTTTATTTTTTTCCAATATAAGTTATTGAACTGTATATCGATACCAGCATGAGCATTTTGCTTTCAAAACCCTTATCAAGCGAACCATGGGATACCCACCCTCAGAGACTAGGAAATTATACAAAGGAATAGTCGGATCCAAATTAGAATGGGCAAGCTTCACCTATATCTCTGTAAGCGAAACAGTAATTTGAAAAACTAGAGCAAATGCAATCATCACTGCCGGCAGCGATTGTAAGATGCTACCACGTTGCGGAATTGACTCAGAGGAAAAAGTCTGAAATACTGCAAATCGTCACCATATACGGCATGGGAAAACTGAGAAGAAGACAATAGAAATATAAAAAAATCACATCTTCATATTCCAGTATATGCTTCAATCACCCCATTCGCAGCCAACTCCGACCAATCAAAATTTACTCTCTAATCGGGAGAAGAGTGTAACACCAAAAAATATCACCAAAAAACTTCGCAAAAGAAATAAACAACAAATGGCCAAGTCAGACACGCATATATACAAATGGGTCAAGAATAGAAAGCGAAGATAATGCAGGTTAGATGAATCGTTAGACATGCGCGAACGTCACATGATATAATGGCAGCAGCTCCGACGCATGTTCAGTAGGCCCCAAGGTCAAACCCGGTGTAAGACATTTTCTCAACTATCAAAATATAAGCTAGCACACATATAAGATGATGAAATTCTATATGACACATCATTGAAATACACCGATCCAGAATCGCAAAATTTCGAATTTTCAAGCTCAATAAATTTAATTGATCTATTATGGTCTGAAAATCATGCCTGAAAATTTTCCGGCCATGATCGAAATGCGCTGAAAATTTGAATTGAACAAGTTGTTGACGCCTTTTTGTCGATAATCATGAAATGGACCCAAAAGTAACGCCAAGTTGGCGTTAAGAGTCTCCATATTGATTCATCTATTCCGTTAATTCTGTGTTATTCTTGGAAAACTAACGCTCAGTTGACGTCAAATGAGTGTTGAAAATACAATAGTTGACAGATTTTGATCGCGTTAAAGTGCATTCAAGTGCACTAAACATTGTCGTTCCACGGAATTAAATTTTTCCATCTTTACATTGAATACCTCAGCAGGAATACAAGTCACATAATACATTAGAAAAGTTCAGTATCATTACATGCATAACATTATTTGCATAAATAGCATAGTACTTCTATTTACATCAGCATTGTTCATAAATGTCAGTCTAATAAAATATTTCTTTATTATTGTATTTATTAAACATTTGTCCCTTCGCATTCAAACGCCTCGTGATGAATCTTTTGCAGGCAGATACGACTGTTACGAATGGTGAATTTAGATTTTTCTCCCGGCATTATACGAAGTTGTACAGTCATACATCTGATAATTATGGTGGAGTTTCAGTATGATATACGTACCGCACACAGGAATCAATCCAATAATGATAGCAAAATCTAAGCATGAATATGGCATTATCAGGAAGTATTCATTAAATATGATTACAATATCTAATCAGTCCGAAAAGTGAGCAAGTACATCTTATAAATTTGGTACGATTCCCGTAATTTCCAATTCGCTAGGGGGCATATTAGGGCATTCATATATGGCCATGATTCATTTTACACGGGTGCAATCATCCCGTTGAACGCTAATTAATGAAACTATTTAATTACGTCATTGGTATGACTGAGAACCCTGCTCTCACCGCCATGGCATGCTCCTCGCACCTCATGCACGGATTGCAGGCCTGCGCGCTCTCTCCCTTTACCATGCTCACGGATCAATACTGAAATTGTCCAAGTTTCAATACTAATGATATTACAGTGACCTAATATTTATCAGTTCACGTGATTACTTCATATGCATAAGAAAGTTTTGAACGCGGTGATGTTTTCAGTGAAACAATAACATGTTATACACTCGGCGGTTAAGTCATATACGTGAAGATATACTGAACTATCGGCAGAACTTCGAGTGCATATTTTCAGTGGTAGTGCAAGGACAAGAATTGAGAACGACGGATATGTGGCGATGAATCGTGCTCAAACGAAAATTCATCAAAATAATTCAATGAATTTATATGTCATGAAGAACGGACAGATCTCGTTATGCATAAATATCAGCATCATTGTGACGCTGATAATATTCACTGGATTAGTTGTTACTTCATTGGAAATGTTACTGCAAATTTATCATGGAAATCGTGTAGAAAAACTAAATGATAATAACGGTACTCGAAAGATAAGATTTGAATCTAAACGATCAGAATTATGCCCAAGCCATTATAGCTATTGGATACGAGCAATATTTTCCAGTTACCATGATGGAAATTGTAGTTTTTCAAATATAGATATCAATAACAAAGTAAATGATGCATATAAAGATGATGTTGCTATTCATAGTCATAAAAAAGTGAACAAAACTGGTCAATATGTCATAAATGGTATACGAATAATTAGACCGAAGTCGATTCAAGTAACAGATTTTATTCTTGCCTTGATGCTCATTATTTCGGTTATAAGTGCTCTAGTTGAGATGCTCCGTAATCGCTTCATGAATTATCAGGTACGCCGTGTCAATTTCAGGTCATTTCATTGCATTTGATAAATGTATTCTCCTTCTAGAATTAAAATTGTACTTGTTTCTTTATGACAAAATTAGGACGAAAATGTTAATCGTCATTCGTCAAAATACAGGATACTTCTATGAGATTCAGAAGTTTCAAATCAAGACGACCGTCAATTGTTGATATGATTCTTCCCGGAAGATGCACGTCCCAGCAACCTATCAAGTCGTCCGTAAGATCGAATGGTCTGGGCTCCCATCGAGCACCACTCCGCACTATAGGTGAAAATTTTCATTGGCTGATACAATTGGGTTAATGTGAAAGAATAAATAATGGAATGAAAATATGAAAGCAGAACATTAATAGTTACGTTACAGGGGCGTGTACATCGACGTTGATGCATCACTCTTCAATTCCAATTTACTTCAACATCGGTGGTAGTATGAATGACTCAACCCAACCACTGTGTTCATTGCGGTTGACATCAGTAAATATTGATAGTGAAGCCGGTGTCGGCAAATCATTTGGTATGCTGCGCCGTTCACGTCTCATTCAACGTCGTTGAAACATATTCATCAGAAGTCTCCACAAATTTTATATTATTTCTCATTTTTATGTGCTTACTGCATGGAATCCAACATACCAACATTCTTGTTTGTAAATTATAGCCAATGTGCGATTTCACGTCTTATTGAATGTTTCACTCACATTCCCATGTTTATCTTTGTCAATCATTTTTATATAATCATAAGCTTGTGATATGATAATCTTTCCCCACATTGATATCGAGCTTGGGTTTATTTATACCGAGAACTTCCTGTATTTCTCCACTGAGTACCAGGATTCCCAGCCTTCCCTTGTCCTCCCTTTCCGAAACTTATGCGACTCCAGATCAAAAAACACTTCACCGTGAACTCTCCGAGCATTTCTGTACATTCATTTGTGATAAGCACAAGATTTAATGAACAGGTATTCATATCTACTTCTCCCAACTTGTTAATCCTCCATGTGAGATCTTCCATTGTGGGCACCTCGACGAGAAAACGCCACGATAATGACTCAAAAATTGGCAATTCCAAGGATTTGTACCACATGAACAGCAAGGTTCGCACGAATAGGGTACGAGTTACTTCATGAAATGAATATTTCACTATTTTCGTATCAATGTTCTTCGACAAATATTAAAAATTTACAAAACAACGAGTTCCCTTCCGACAATCAAAAACCATTTGCCGATAAGAAGGCAATGGGAACACTTCATGCTCGGTATAAATGTAGCTATCGTCATAAGTAACCTTTTTCTTCATGAAATAGCCGTTGTTTAACAGATTTTTCACGATTACGATATTTTGTTTTTTATATTCAACAGTTGTCAAAAAATAGTAAATATATTAACATTTTTAAAAACGCCCATGCCTATGCACAGTAACTGTGAGGACCGAAATGAATATTTCCGATACATATGTGTAAAAGTAGGAATTGTGATAGACTAGAAGTCTTTGGTGAGCCAGGATATTTGATTGGTATTGATTGATTTAACACAATGTATACAAAATAATGTTTCTTAATATATAACAGCGATAAGTGGTTGAAGAAACAATGAAATATGTGAAAGAAATATATATATACAAAGTGAAGCGATGGAATAGAAAGTTTAGCGGACTGTATTACGTTTGATGATATTTTGGTTGGACAATAGTATCGCCACTGGATGAGCGGAAACTGAAATGATATGATTTGAACTTGACTCATATTACTGATTGAGTCGAACTGTTAATTATGTACCGCTATTAATATTCACTTGATATATGGTGAGCTGAGTCAATGAGACGCAACTGATTGTAGTGAATGAAAAACTGAATAATCTGAACTGCAATTTCCTCACCAATATATTGAACATACACCAGAGTTAATTGTGGAACACCGTTGCGTGTGCATGCGCCACGTGTTGTATACGCGCTAGTGCACGTTATTCCACAATTCACACAATTAACAAGTCACTGATTATGTTGAGCAGTACTGAAATATCACAAACTTGAATGTGAACGTGATTAGAATGAGCTGGGCTGATAATTTGATAGATTGATATAGTTATTAGCAAGTTTAACTGAATTTATGTAGAGCGCGAGAGTCCACGTACGTGTAGATACGATGAGCACTAGAGCAGTAATGGCTTCCTCAACGGTCGATAGCGAGGTCGATGAGGAGGCCGGAAAGAATAATAGATCAATATTCGATCTATTTGGCGACCACGTGAGTCAGGCGCCATGCGTGGCCGTGAACTTGATATTCACGACGCGCTTAGTAATTATAACGCTAAATGGGGGGTCACGTCCCAAAATTGAATCATAGATTCAATATGAAGTGATATCAGAAGTTTATCATAGTTCCCTCCCAACAATACCGAGTACGCAGTTGATCGTGTAAGTGTGGCGAGTGTCATGTAATCAATGACATTGCCACAGTAATAAACTGATGCATCTTTTATTGTTTTGGACGGCTCAGCTCATACACATTTGAAATGTTCACAACTAATTATGAGATTAAAATCTAATCTTTGACTACTCCCTTCAGTAAAAATTCAAAAAACCAACTAAGTCTTCTCTATCCCAATCCCTCTTCGAAATATACGAAACGTGTCCTTACTCAATACACTTATCACAATTGACAGTAGCATGCATGTGTATGTAACCGGCCCGAACCTCTTTTGTTTGGCAGTTTCATCTCGTTCAATTTGTTGTTATGGGATAGATTCAATTTTTTTGCCATTTTCTATATGTTTTGCGCAAACAACTTCATTATATCGACTTTCAATTCTTCATAATTACCGTATTTTCACAATTGAACTCAACGTATAAAATTCTGTATGCTAATTAGGGTCTATAAGACATATATTAGGGTATTTCAAAATCCAACACAAAGGTTACTCCCAATAAAAAAATACGTGCTATTCTATGTAATGTTGAAGTGCGGATACTCACGTTGAAACGCACTGTCGGCCATATCAGGTTATACAACCTTTTGTGTCTGAACTAACTGTAAAGCAGTTAATTTTCAGAATTTCTATTTGATAAACTCTTCAAATATTCTCAAACATGTACGTTTCATCAAAACGGCGAACGAAAAACATCGGATTTTCCAGTGAGAAACAGCAGCGTTCATGTTTGATATGATGGCATCGGGTTATACTACGCTATAAGAATTTCCACATAAAGTGTCACAAAATAACGCAACCGATAATCTTCGATCAAACTTCATCAGTTCCTAGGTAATAAGAACTACTAAAATTGTACTCCATTTCTATCAGCTGTCACCGCTATTACTTTTGATCGGAAATATATGAAGGATTCACATTAATTGGGTAATTGCATGATTTTCCAATCCATAAAATAGTTATATTTTATTTTTTTTCAAAAATTTTCTGAAGTAAAACTTCTTAAACGACGTCAGTACAAAAAGTTTTGCTGGAGAGTGAATCGACAAAAAATGACGTCATGATTTAGAAATTCTCACGAGAATCTGTAAACTTTCCCCCCCTCAACCGACTTCCCTCTCCGCTCGTGTCTCACTTTCTTGCTTCTTAAGCACCCCGTGTTTACATTTCTATTTCTTCGCTTGTGCCTTGTAACGGCCGATTTCTGCGGAATTCTAGAAAACGCAAAATTTCCTCTTTTTCTCCTTTCTAGGGGCAAAGGGAATTGTTACAAAAATTAAATTAATAATTATAATTATAATGCGCAAAAAGGCACTAGGGATGCCACCTAGGCATTTATGGTGAATTGTGAGAATAAATCAAGCGCCCGGGTACTTGACTTAACTTGTGACGATAAAAAGCTCATAATAAAAGGAAAATATCAATGGAATAACTGAAGTTGGTGGTAGGTTGGAGGTTTATTCAACCAGATTGCTTTTCATTGGAATATTATACAAAATATCAACGTTACACTTATTCGATGTTTCACACGCGCTACCATATCTATAGCGTCTGGCTGTTCGGTTAACAGGCGCGATCGGACGCTGCCGTCGCACGCTGGTCGCTAACCGATACTTTATTCTTTGCAACGTGTTTAATTAATTATTCCCAATGATATTATTATTAGATTTTATACTTGATTAGAACACCCAGAGGACAGACAAGATTTTTGATGATGAGTCAACGGCTCAGAAATCCATAAACTAAATAATAATATGAAATAATTCAACGAACGAACAGAGAGCGATATAATAGACTAGAACAGAATTTCCGTACTTCGCAAACGCTTATTTCTGTGTAATAAATGAATAAATATTTGATCGCACCAGCAGGACAACTCACGATACAATTTTCTCAATCAATGATGTCCAAGTCGTTTTTCCGTGGTAGTCTGCTGGTGGTGATGATAGTAATGTAGATGATGATGGTGAAGACGATGGTGGTGGAGACTATGGAGACGAAGGTGATGGTGATGAAATTGTAAGTGGTTGGCCTGTCTTTCCTTCACACACCAATTTCCACAGTGCTATTTCTTTCAAACTCCGTTCACTTAACTTTCGACTTCACAATTCCAAACATATTTCTTCCTTTCTCACTCGGCTCAACTAAATTACTTGATTATTGGCACACAATACTCAATCATGTTCAAATACACTTGGCTGCACTTGGCGGTTCCTTGACCAGAAGTGCCTTGTCTTCGTCTGGTCAGCTTTCTTATAACCTCGTCTTCCTCTCCAATTAGTACTCATATTTGTTCCTTTTCCCAAATCGGCGCTAATACTCGTCGATTTTGAGAAATTGAGATTTGTATTGCATTATCGGGGCCCAGGATCGGTCATTGACCGTCGTGGCACCTGTATCCTGTCCCCTCTTCGTGATATATCCATAATTACGGACGCGCCAATCGATGCGATTGCGCCGTGCGTACTCCTTCTATCCCACCTAGGCCACTTGTTCATGGCCTTGGTCAACAATATTTGGTGATTGACAAGAGAGGTAATTTTTTCGCGCGTCATTCAAATTACGAATCCATAATTGTGAATGTCTCGTATCTGTGAGTTGCCCATAATGCGTCGCATATTTATTCCTATTCCAATAATCAATTAATATATGTATTCAGGGAATGTAATAAATTAACGAGAAAGAAATAAATCAACGGTGAGCTACGAGAATCGTTAAATTTATACTAAATACGAGCGTGGCTGGTGCCACCTCGTCGCAGCCTGTATCTAACGTAACTTTCTTTGCCCTCCTCGGTGACTAGTGAGTACAACAAAATTCACATTCTAGTACATTTTACCTTTTTTTTAATCATGATCATTACCTATGGTATAAAAGCCCGGTTAAATATAAAGTTTCCTCATAGCGGCAGAGATAGCCGTGAAAAAAATTTATACACAGTGTATGGTGCTCCATAAGGCAAAAATGCCGTACAAAAGCACAAGTCGGTCCACAGCCACAATATAAAGAGAAAAAGAATAGTCGGGTGGAACGTACTGAGGTCCGTAAATATGCGAGAGTTTCAGGAGTATAAAGAAACATCAGCCTTGTAAAAACCGAGAAGGTATACAAGTAAAATAAATAATAAATCTAAAGTTTCCTTATTTGTATCTCAACAACGCGAATGAAAGGCAGCCCAATCCAATCAGGCAACCACCACAAACAACTTGGCCGATTCCAAAGCTCACAGAATCGATAATGGTAGAATACGGGCAGCAGGTAAATTTGAGTTTTGAAAATATTATATTGGATTATTAAATTACAATATTTTATAATTATTGATATTCATTATTCACAGTTTGTTGTAATCACAGATAATCCAATCACAGCTGAGTATTTGGCCACAATTTTACGGGAAGCGACCATGAGGCAACGAGCAAATTTCGTCATCAAACAATTGTTGCCATTCGAGATGTTGAGGAGAATGTACATGAAGGACAATACAAACGATAACGAAATTATTTCAGTGACAAGCCGAGACATGAAAAAAGTAAAAGGTAGTACTTCCTTTTACTCAAGGGTGCTTCTTTTCTTAGCTACGTTCTTTCCTTTTTTTTCGCGCTCATGCACAGTAATTGCCACTCATTGAAAATGAACAAGTTCCTACATTTCAGATCTATGTTTGTATTTATAAAAAAAAATACCGAGATAATGTATGTGCCCGAATCAGAAGACGATATCACCAAACAGCTACAATCATGGACGAGAGTATGCATCAATGAGCACTGGAGACAATCAAAACAAGCGGGGTTGTGCTTGCTCGTTCGCTACGCTCGCTCGCGTGTGGGGTTGTTCTTATTTGCTCGTACTCTGGCTCGTGAGTATTGTTTGGTGATACTGCGTTGTGAGATCGCTTTTTCATATTTGATACCGATGGGTATCACATCAATAACTTCCCGATGCTACTCTCTATCTACCCATTTGCGTTGCGACTTACAAACTATTATAAAAATAGGTAGAATCCATATCATATTGAGAAAAATCGAAGAAATCGAAAATCAAGAAGCCCGAAACTGTTGGTCGTTTACTGGCCGTTTATTGATCATCTGTTGGTCTTTTGATCGTTTAATGGGCGTTTGTTGGTCGTTTGGTGGTCGTTTCTCGATCGTTTGTTGGTCGTTTGTTGGTCGTTTGTTTGTTCATTTGTAAACTAATTATGGACAAAAAAAAGTACGAGAGAAAGAAAAAGAGAGAGAGAAAAAGATAAAATAGGAGAATCAATATAAATGTATACACTCATTATCTTTTCCATATATATATATATATATATATACAGAACCGCTCGTTGAGTCGTCCGGAAATTTCAATTTCCTTGTTTGAATTCCTTTTTTATACATGTTTATTGATCAAACGAAAAAACTACTCGACCGATTCGAACCAAAAACTGATCAGCACCAAATTAGGTCAAGCCCTATCGATTACGTCATAGACCATTCAAATCGCGTAATTAGTTCAGCCGTAATCGTACAACATAAATTAGCGTCACATACACACATACACATACATACTACATGCAAAAAATGTGCAGGTTATGTTGAGGAGGTCTTAAAACGTCGAGATCTGTGAAAAACTCGATTTTTTATTTTCGGGGTCAAAACAATAACTTTCTATCGAGAAGTTAAAAATATAATAAAGATTAGCGAACATGTAATATTAATGGATATTCTTTTTTTGTTTCTCATAGTAAAAATTCAGTAAAATTTTCGGTTAATCAAAGTATAAAATTGAAATAAAAATTTCGTTCACTATCCCAATAACTAGATCATAAACTGATGTAAATTGTTACTAACATGCTGCTCACGTCATGATTGAAAATATAATAGCAATTCTGGTGCCAATATTTTCGTATTGGATATATCCAGGTTTCAATATGAATCCACTCTGGGTATACTCTGGTTTCATTATGTATACATTCTACACACACTCTGATTTTGCTATGCAGTGACTTTGAGTACATTTTGTTTTCAGTACATATTAACTCTGAATACATTCTGGATACAATATGCATCAACTCTGTATCCACGCAAATTACAATATGTATTCATTCTAATTACACTTTTCTTTCAAAATGTATTCACTGCAGAAACATTTTGGTCCCAATGTATATCCATTCTGAACACATTCTGTTTTGGGGGTATGTTCATTTTTGATACATTTCAGTTGCAGTATGTATTCACTCTGAATACACGAGGGTTACGATATGTATTCATTCTATATACACTCTGATTATAGTACGTGTTCATTCTGGATACGCTCCGTCTACACTCCTTGAACTTGAAGTACAAATGGCACAAACACCCTATGGAAACATGCTGGATCCAACGCGATTACAGAGAGTTGCCAAACTATTGTTATGACCTGAATGTAATGCGGTCGTTGGAACGAGTGGAATAGATTAGATTTCGGCAGTTGATATTCGTAGATGATTGAAAAGTCTAGGTTGATGATTTCTTCCACTCTTGATGACTGATCCACCCGCTTCAAATAACACAACAGGATATATAACAATTGAATTTTGAATAAGAGTCCGAATAAGGTAGAGGGATCGCTGCTCGCTACTACGACCCGCGGCTGGAGTGGTCGAGAATTAGGTGTGTGATTGGATGAGATTCAGGATGATTAGAGTTAATGTTTTATGTTTATTAGCTTCACTGGATTGATTGTAGATTATTAACAATGCCGATTTACACAATGAATCACTTAATATTAACTTGATGAAAAGCACGGATTTATTATGTTCTTATGCGAGATCAACCTATTATTTGGTTGCTTGATTGTATTAACTTCTTGATAAAGATTGGAGATTTACTGAATATTGACTTCCAACTTGATTGGTCTTTGAAAATGTTCTTGATCTGAAGATCTGGATAGAAGTTGTTGTTAGACTGAAGGTCTGAGTAGAAGTGATTTAGAAGATCAGAGAAATGTAAAGAGTCGTTGCGAAAGTGCAGATTTCCATATCAGCAGTTTTGTGTCCGTGCGGACTTCATACAGTTGGTTACAATTTATTAAATGTTCTCTGGTTTGTTATTCATAATTTCACTAAATGACCATTGGACAGAAAGTCCAAGTGGTGGGGTTTGATTCTTGGTATTTATGAAAAGCTGAATTGACTTTAATATTTTCTCATGCTGAGTTGCATTT
>JAPYZF010000873.1:0-12449 GCA_030523045.1 Meteorus cinctellus
CTCTCTCTCTCTCTCTCTCTCTCTCTTCCACCATCCATTTCTCGTTCCACCTAGTTCTTCTGTTATTCTTGACATTTCGGAGAGTGCTACTGCTCCAGTTTACTTCCATGTGATGTGCAGCTGGCATTACTAATAATCTTATTGATGTCACAGACAAATATATATATCTTCACTCATTTTCCTCAATTATATTGCTTTAATTTGATATTTCACATTGGAAATCAAGAATGATTCATAATATCATTCAACATTCAGTTTTTTTCATGTAATATTACGGTAGTTTCAAAAAAGTTGCGAGCGCAATGTGCAAATTAAATCTTGATTGTAGTTTGATTGAGGGAACGACCATGGCAGCACGGCCCCTTCGAGTGCACCATAGATTGCACTGATAGCGCTTCCATTATGTTTAAATAACCATCCACCCGGTGCTCTGCTCACAAGTTGATTCTGGTTGCCGACATGGAAAGAAAAACAACGCACTCCTGCCACGCTCTATAAATCAATGGAGAAAATTCTGAATGCTGGTTTTTCATATTCGATACTCCAATATACAGATGAACAATCAATACAGAATAACTGTTTTTTATCATTTAAAATTCGATGAAGTGAATTGACCTTTATTTCCCGTTGTATATACGATATCCCATGCAAAAATGTATAATACAAGAGAAATATTTTTTCATTTGACATCTCTAGATACACTGTCCATCAAAAGTTACAGCTTTTGCTACTTGATTGTAGCTGATTATTCACATAATTACTTAAATTCATCTCCGGTGAAAGTTGAAGCAGATTGCGCTTACCTTCACGCCTTTTATCTGATAGTATTTTTCTCATACATCCATTCAGCATCATGGCATTAGCTCTACAGTATAATGTTCCATCGACTGCACTGATTGCCATATATCCGGTGTTCAGAGAGACTCCTCCTCGATAACCAATGGCCATTTGTCATTTTCGGAAGCACTTTTACACCTCTACCTCTACAATTCACGTGCAAATCTGGCGATCTAGTTCGCAGTTTTTTTCCTTGTATTCTTCGTTCGACATTCCGATTCACCTGAGCTATACCATGATATGAGAAACTGTGGACAAAGAGAAAAATTGAAAAATAATAGTGAGCGATTGGAGAATTTTTTGAAAGAGAAGCAATGTGAATTAGAATCAATCATTCTGTGAGGGCTAAATTGAATTCACTGACTAATCACAGGAGCTGTCACGCCTTTCCTCGCGGCTGTCCTTGAAATGTTTACTACGCAAGCCTCACCCAACTGAACACAGAGTGACGAGTAATTCCGAATCGCATTATATGATTCGAGATTGCAGGAAGTGATATACAAAGGCAGAGAGCCTTTGACTATTGTCCTCGCCCAATTCCCACTCCAACATGTTTTGATTGTCACTTATTTTGCCTTCCAGTTTTGTTTTATAGTGTGTAATCGCGTTAGGCATTGATGAGATATCAGTAACATGTGGAGTATAAACGATATCTTGAAAAGTAAGGGAGATAATATTGATCCAACGCTTCGACTACGTAGAAATATTGTCTTTTTTTACGTTGATACTATTCACATTGTCACGAAAACCTACTATAAGCCAAATAATATAATTCTAATTCATCAACTGTGAACAACGAATTATTCAGTTGTGTATTTAGAAAAAAATATTCGAATACCTCCGAATATCTTAAAGGAATAAGTCCACATGAAAAGAATATGCTTATAGAGCTAAAAATACTTAAATGTGTGAGTATATCAATGTAAGAGAGAAACTGCGCATTTCTTATGTGTGATTCGTCTGATATTTGAGTATCGTTGGCAGCCGAATAGAACGCATGAGGCGAGTGGAAAATTCGTTCCACACAATTATTCGTTGCGAACATCACTATTAAATTTATGCCAATTCCCACATTTGTGTGCACTCCCTTTTTTGAGATGATATAGGTAAGCATACATTTAACAATATGACTGTTAAACATGCAATTGTATTCAAAAAGCGAAAAATTCGAGACCGAAGCTATTGGTATGCAAATCAACAGCTCACCGAGCAAATGTTTGATCGATACATAAACGAAACTTTCTTCAAAAAGAACAAACATTGAAGCTTCTTTAACTGCTTCTCGAGCTCGGATACGAACTTGCACCGCTCACATAATGTAATAACACGTCAGTCACGCCGACTGGCACATCTGTCTAGACGTACATATATTATAATGATTAACAAAACAAAATGATTCGAACACAGCCCATTATTTTCTTCTTCAATTGATGAGGAAAGAATCTCACCTTGTGTGTAAGTACACAGTCTATATGAATCTAGAGAATATTGTATATTATTTCCTATTTTCAGAGTTATTCGGTTTGAAATGTCTTTTTTCTTTTTTCTCATTTTCGCTTATGTAAATCGAGCGAACAAGAAACTCACATTGCAATGTAAATTTAATAAGAGTATCTCTGGGTGGCAGCGCAATGATATAATGCAGTCCTTCCATTCACCCTCATGAATCCGTGAATCATCCAAATTTTCAATTGTTCACCGTCAGGAGCGTCGAAGCCATCAAAAATTAAACTTTGAATTGTGAACATCTGTGTATATAAAAATTTGTAATTAGCTGTTATGCAACGTGATTGAACGTCACTGAATATTACAAAATGTGTTTGGTGTAGTTGATTTCTCGCATCGATGATTACATCATGCACTGTCGATACGCCAGCGGGGCTTATTAGAATGGGGGAACTATTGACTTTTGATTTCACCAATTTCCGTTCCCATACATTTAAATGTATTATTTATTTCATCTCATTCTTTCGT
Source organism: Meteorus cinctellus (assembly GCA_030523045.1). NCBI lineage: Eukaryota > Metazoa > Arthropoda > Insecta > Hymenoptera > Braconidae > Meteorus > Meteorus cinctellus. The sequence continues at coordinate 2,812 of JAPYZF010000873.1, forward strand.
TAACTCACAGATACTTCCTACCAATATTTAAATATATGTATTCAGGTATATGTGTTCAATGCCTTTCTTTTTTAATTTCTCAAGTTGGAATATTTGATTTATGATCGATATAATTGTCTTCAATTTTCATCGTAATAATTTTCGATGCTATACATCCTGTCAGTTTCACTTTGAGGCATTGAATCGATAATGCGACGAAGACATTTATGTCATTACGTTATAATGTTTGGAAATTAAGGTTCAATACTGGACTTACAGCCAGTTTATCTACCTGCATTCCCAACATTCAAGATGATAAGTAGTTGCCACAAAGATCAATATATATATATGTATCGATAAGTCCCATAACGTCAAAGTTTGTGTTATTCAAAGTAGTCGAGAAACGTGTGCGACATGATATTGTTTGGAGAGATGGGCATTGGAGCGCATGATAGAAAATCAATCTGAATGGAAAGTGCTCCCTCGTCACTAAGTCCCACTTATTTATCTTTTACGGAGGTTTTCACGTTTACGAATCGACGTTCATCTTTCAACCCGAGTTTTTCCTTTATAATAACGAGAGTCATACAATCGGTGAGGATGGATGCTTCCTTCATTCTGTTAGTAATTCTTTTCATTTCAAATCCGTAATAAAATACTACTGACACTAAGGACTACCTTTGCTGACACAGATTCAACGGCTATGCGCCAATGGGTTTCGAGTGTTATCGCCTAGAAACATTACTTTTGATGCATAACTTTTGCCATATTGTTCGAAAAGTTTATTGCCACGAGGACGAACTAGCTTATTTATATCGAGAAGGGTTGAACAGCTCATTGAGAGTTTTTAAAATGCGTTATAGACGATCAATAGTGACCCCGAGTCAATCCGACGCACATCCTTGAATTTCCGATGAGATATCGAGTTCAATAACCCTTGCGGAAGATTATAAAAGGGGATTTATTTCCGTTGTATTAACATACACACGCATTCGCATTGGAGAAAGCCAATAACGCGACGCCACGATTATGTCTTTAAACTCATCGAATGACGCATTGTGTCACTTCTCAGCCGAATGACCGCACATGCTTCCCATCTTATTTGCTATACAACGAATTCAATGTGGATACATTAATTATCGTTATTAATTGAAATCTTTGTGACTTTTTCATGACTCGGGGGCTTTTAGTGACGCTTCCGTATTGAAACAACATATCCACCTTTAAAATAAGAAGGAACAGAAAAAGGAATCGAGGTGGACCGAACTGACTTCTTGATATCAGCATAAAAATAAAGTAGTGCCCATGGGTTACATTATCACTATCATTATAACTATATTGTCACATCCAGACATATTCATACTCATATTTTAATTCTTACGATGTCAGAGGAAATTTTGTAGAATTTCCGACAAATTAATTCACTTGTATTTTTTAATAAGACGGTGAAATAGAAAAACACAGCCTGCATAATCATCAATCATATAAATATGTGTATGAACCAATTGTACTAGTGACAAAAAATCAATTTATTTCATGTCGCATCGCCTTGTCGATCGCCTTTACCATAAATAAATTATCCTCATGATGCCTATTGCTCTTGAAAGTCCGGTTTTCTCTTACTTTCCTGTTTCACTGCTCGACTAACGTCAATTCAGGGATTGGCAGCAGTGAAGCATATCAATATAGCCAAACCCAATGATATATATGTATGTAAACAAACCGAGAAATCGGAACGTACATAATACATCCATCCTCTCTATTTTCCATACGATCTTTCGTTATGCGGACTAACACCAAAAGCTCTCGTCTTAATAACTGCAGATATCACCCTCTATGTTGCATTTGTCGTCGCCGATAAGGCATTTATTTATCGAATTTACATAATTAGCGGTAATTCAGTAAGAAAAAAAGTATCATTTACATTCAAGTATTGTTAGATAATACTTGAGAATAATACTCATACAATTATAAATTGAAAATGTCCATATAGTTAAGATAGTTAATCGATTTATTATTTTCTTTCTTCTGATTCTAGCAGTGTGGCAGTGGTTCATCCCCGGGAGTAGTCTCGAATAACGAAGCCGATGGTATGGATTGCATGCCCCTACGACCAGGACCATTTCACTACTTAATAAACGAACAGGCGAAGTCACTGGTTGCCCTCCAGGAGCTGCAGAATGAGGTCGGTGCCCTTCTTGAATTTCGGGACCTCGTTATCGAGACGTTCCCAAACCTCAGGCACAAGATGGCCGCTTCGGCAACGGCATCTGTCGCCGCATCTGTGATATCGTCATCGTCAACTTCAAATTCCCACATACCACTACCGCTATCAAGCCCATCTTCGCGAAGAATAAGCGAGTGGGAGCCGGGTAAAGTCCGTCGACGAGTTGTGCCACGCGATTCTGAGACATTAACATCATCATTGCCTCGAAGTCGTAGCAATTCTCACAGTGGCGGTTGTAAAAATAGTGCTACTGTTCAAGATTCCGGTTTTAGTACGGAAACTTCGTCCAAGGACAGTGCATCAACGGCAATACCACGGCCAGTGAGCCCGAAGCAGGCTGTAGACGAAGCTGAAGATGAATTATGGAATCTACTGGATGTTATTCATCGGAAAGGTATTCGTTTGCGCGACGAAGTCGAATCTCTTCAGGGCAGATTGGAGAGTGTTGCGCCTGATGACCTTGGTCTCGCTCAAGATGTACTCGCTGCTGTGAGAAAGGTCACGGGAAATCCCGAAGAATCGTCGGCATGCAATAGAGATGAAGATGGCAAGATACAGGCGCAGGATAGAGAGAGTCGTCGAGTAGCAATACTGCAACAAGAGAACGAACAACTGTTAATCAAAGTTGCCGAACTTGAAGCTGAAACGATATCAAGTCGAGTCCGTGCACAAGAACTACAATCAGAATTAGCAGCATTATCCGCAATTAAAAATGGTTTAGAAGATCGTTTGCGTAATGAGTTGGAAATTGAAAAAGAAATCCACATGTGCGCTACTCAACGAAAACCTGAATCGCTGACACACATTTCCCCGTGTCAATCACCTAAGACTGGCGTTAGTATTAGAAGTAAGTCATCGGCGTTTGCGCCAGTCACCACCAACAAATCACACAAAAATCGATTCAGAACTAGAACTATTGAAAAGAATGTGATTGCGAATGTTGTTGCGGCGCAATCAAATAATGAAATTGATCCTGCTGTTGCTGCACAAGAGAGGCGAGCGCGATTGGGTGCATTAGATTCAGTACTGATCTCACCAACGAGAGTGGCGCACGTGAAAAATATTGATACACAAAAAATTGCAGCAATTCTACGTGAACATTCTTCATTAGAACTCCAACGTCATTTAATCACAACAACCGTCCATAACCAGGTGAGCCAAAATTTTCTCAAAAATTCGCCGATTTATCCAATCACCACATTGAATTCTCCTATTTGAACTAATTTTATATTCTATTATAGTGCCTGCAAAAGAGGTTAGATGAAGTACAAAAGAGTACGGATACATTGTCTGAGCGGTTAGAAAAAGCAAAAGAAGAGAATGACGATTTGCGATTTCAGGTAACGATTCTAACTTATCAAATACCTATGACAAAATAATTATTACACTATTAACAATAATTTTTGTTTGTTTCTTGTCAGCTCGAAGAACGCAATATTCAGTTGGAAGGTACACGAGCACGTGTTCGTGTATTAGAAAAATCACAGCAGCGTACACCGACTGAAACGGAACCTGAATTGGAACTGGATATTGAAACAAGATGTGAACCATGTTGTTTGGAGCCTGGTAGTAGTACAGAATCAGCGCGAGATCATCACAATCCAATTGAAATCAAACCATCACCACGAAAGCGACTACCTAGTCGAATACCCCTTCCAGGATCTATGAAAACAATAGCAACACCTAAATCACCATATTCTAATGGGAAAAGTGATAATCGCGATTCATTAAAGACTTCACTGAAATCGATGACTAAACCAATAAATTTAACCCGGGACTCGAGTCGCGATAGTTACAATAGTGGAAATAATTCTAAATCATTATCCAGAACGAGAGATTCCAGTCGCGAATCGTTGAACAAAAGTCTACCCAAAAATGGAAAGGAAGCAAATCGTGAATCGCTGACAACAAAATCATCATTACCAAGGAATAATTCAAGTCGCGAGTCGCTTAATAGGTCATCATTATCACGTGCACGTGATTCTTTAGAGACTGGCAACAATCATCTCAATCACAATGTCCACACTAACGGCTGTGGTCCGGGAAATACACCCCGACGGCCACTTGCACCAGCTCGCCGATCCCACAGTTTGGCGCGCGTCTCAATCGACACTGATACTACCGGCAAGGTACGACCACCAAAACTCGCTTTTTGGACCAACTGGATGAAGTAACTTTCCAACGATTTCACATAAAGAAATGATAAAAGAATAAAGGAACAAATGAGCAAGTAAACAAAAGAATAAACAATCAATGTTGAAGCGGTCGCTTCACGTGATGAATGAGAACCGTCGCGAAGGGCCTGATGGCACGCACGCGCGCGAATACATCTCATATAGGAATAGAGCTTGTGTATGAGAATATCCATTATTGAACAGCGGAGGCTCTCAACTGGATTCATCCAGGACAACTGCCATCCTATAAGAAAGATAACACGAAAAAAGAAAAGAAAAATTAAAATAACGTCACTGTACAAAAACTTCATACCTTCCCAACCGTGGTTCAACTTAGTTTTCATTTAGATCTTTTTTTTTCATCTCTTTATTTCTTCTCCTCTTTCCGATTATCTCGGTCGATATTCCTAGTCTTTGCATTTTTCACAAACGCGATAATTAATGTTATTTTATTTAGTAGAAAAAAGTGTAGACGGATTCCTTTTTTTACCGGATCTTTCTCTCACAATATTGAAGTTAGACAGCTAATGGTAATTTTTTAGAACTTAATGCCGAAATATTCTCTATTGACCCTTATCTCGACATACATTAATACATAACTTTTGTTTCAAATTTTTCTATTTGAGAAGCAGTATGACAAAAGAAAATTGACTGTTCAATTGATGCATTTAGAATTTGATATCAAATACCGTGTAAAATAATGGGGAAGATATTTGACCATCCACTCTACTATGGGAGAAAATATATACACGAATGAATAAAAAGTACTGAATTTGTGGACCGCAGGCGAGCGTGCGTTCGAGAGCCCAATAACGCAAATGGCCCCTTCTCGCGTCCGTCAGTCTCTCGTAAGTTATTGCTTCTTTTTATTATCATTTGCTTTGGACGCTTCTTTATTCTATTTTGGATGTGGTGAGCTACAAAAAAAATATGCTTGTGTATCACTGTGATTTGTTTATGTACCTGGTAGTGAAGTAGAACCCCGACTTATTCATACCCATTATTTTCTTCGCTTCTTCTCAAGTGGACATGCGCACGCTAGCAATTATATATGTTCGAATATCGTGATTGTTGGGATTGTGCTAGTGTAAATAAAAAAAATGACTGATTCAAGAAATGCTCAGGGCTATTTTTTTTTTTTTGGATCGCATCATTACTTTTGTGACTCAGTAGATTGGATTACTTTTCAAAGGAAAAATTTGTGCATGGATATATTAGATCGATGAGCATTTACGGACCACTCGCACTTTTCCTTTCTTTATGAATTCCTCAATCACTCAAATCAACATCTCCAACATCAACTTGTTTTATTTTATTTGCTCAATTCCATTGTGTTAGCCATTATCACTATATGCCTGACATACGGACGTAGTTGAGAAAAGAATACGAAAATGTTTGTTTAGCGGCACTCAATAATCGACCCAATACAATCTAAGAAAAACAAGAACATATGCCATCAAATCGATCACACGCTTACCTGCTTGGCCTGAGGATTGTCGTCCAAACATATTAATCGTGTTTGCGGGCTCGATTTTGATTGTAAAAAAAGTTACATATATACATATAAATACATATGATTAAATATAAATTTAACTTAATTGTGATACATATGAACTTAAGAATTGTAACAGTTACTCGACTCCAAATGTAATGACGACTTTGAAAGTTTATTAATTTTTCCACAATATTTTCCAGACTGATGCTCCGACATCATGGTGTTCATCGCATAGTGACATGCAACACAGTATGTCATCATTGTATTCCGATTCACTTAACCACGACAGCACATCATTAACTGGATCAACGAAAATTGAGTTCATAATTGGTTCACCCACAAGAAAATTTCGACCAAATTCAACTTGGCAAAGGCGTTACTTCGACAGCATTGATTCAGCTGCTATGGCTGTTGAAAGTCTTATAACAGATGAATATCCACTGAGATGTGGAGAAGCGCTTGCTGAATGCGATTCACTCGAAGCACATCCAATATCTAATGAAGACTAGTTAAAAACTAGTTCTTAGAATAAATTATATTGAATTCAGAGATAAAAGTTCTCTCACGAGCATCAAAAGAGTTCTTGGAATCGTCTCATTCATATTGCTCCAGCAGATCGTATAATGCAATTGTTATTGTTAAATAAGAATTTATTAGTTTGAGAGATGCAGGGTCCATCGAAAAATAATTCTTTATACCATGTCATATAATGTTTAAAAAAAAAGAAGACTTTTCCCATTCATCAAGAATCAGTTTGCCGCGCAAACTTTGTATTACTTGATCACCGAAGATATTTCTTCACCATTCCGTTACGTATTTTGTATATACAATTTCTTTTCCTATAAGTGCATTACCAGTCTCAAAATTTATGCATTTTATATTATAGATTTGAATATTCATTAAATAACATTTCTACGTTCTGTAAATCAGGCTGTGTCCATCTGTTCGCATAAGTTTAGCGTTTATGATTATATTGAAAAGTGGAAAAGTATGCAATGAGCAACAGTACTGCTAGAAGGTACAATGATATTTATATAACATATAATGTTCTTTTCGTGATTAATTTTATAGTCAAAAAGATGCTTTTTTTCATTTTATTTTGTGTACATGTAAGACGTATGAGTTCATCCAAAGGAAACAGATGGAACGGAAGCCGCGTGAAAGATCATTTCCATTCCATTATGTGCGTGCACCTGTATCGCCATCCGCGTATATTGCATTCCGTCGAATATTTGTTATTGTTTCTTCTTTCTCCTCCTTATTTCTATCGTCTTATTTATTTTCATACTGGTATATCTCTATCTTTTGTTTATTTATATTGATGGAGTGCAATATGATATGAACGAGTGGGCGTGTGAGAATGGTTTTTATATCAGACGATGCAATGAAAAAGGTTGGAGAATATTTGTTCTATTGTATGAATAGAAATTATAATTCGAAGTGGAAAGAAGAAAGATATGTGAAAATTTTTGATAATTTTCATGATGATGAAAAATTAAAAGGCTAAATCATTGTCATAATCATTACTGTCGTAAATCGCCGGAATATAGAGCAATTTCAAACTTTTTATCAATGAATCATCCGATTCTCTTACAATCTCAAAAAAAAAACAAGGTGAATCGATGGCGTTTCACTCACAAATTAATCGCATCAATTATGTAATTCCATGCTACATTCGGATATGCACTGTTGAAAACCAACGACAATGATGAATTCGATCATAATCACAGGACGTAACTGTGATTTAGTTTGTAATTGAAGACGATAGACGTACACGTGACATTATTGCGATGCAATTCAAGCTAATAGAATCACTCTATTTTCCTCTCATCAATTTACATGATAATCTATTACATATACGTTTGATTTCATTCCACTTATTGTAGCGAGTTGCTCTGGCGTCTCATCAGCTCATCGCATTTGTGATACGTGTATGGACTTTGTCAATAACTTGTGATTAACGTAGATAAGTTAATAGGACTGACAGAACATTACTTATCATGTTAGTGCCTGAATTTCTGTTTCTCTTTTCCATTGTAATGTAAACTGTGACTACGAGTTGGAGTACATAACTTACACTTATCGGTTCATATTGCATTCAATCGTATTTTCTTTTCCTCCATCTTCGTGACGAACCAAAACAATCCGAAATGAACAAATAATGAATATTTGCTCAGATACTCCCAATAGTCCCAGAATGATTATGAACTCGTATTGGTGTGGATGATGTACGTGCTCTTTAGTCACACCAATGTTGCAACGAAGGCTATTATTTTTATACATTAATTGCAGCTACTGAAGTTGTGAAGGAAGGAATAATGAATAAGTTTAGAAAATTTATCGATTAGAGTTGCATTATACTCCATAATTGGGTATAACTGAACAACCCTCTACCAATATATATCATCACCGCACGATGATTATTGATCTAATTGAGTAATAAGCGAAAGATTTGCGCAGATATATTCGTATATATAGTCCACTTTGTAAATATTTCAATTGAACAACAGAGGGAGATAAAAATAGAAACTGACGTCGTGAAAATATTTAATTAGTTTTTAATGTAAATAAATAATGTATAGTGGATGCGAGACAACGTGAATATAAATATAATAAAAACAGAATAACATAACTCATTCAACTGATTCATTGAGAAAAAATGACACGAGTGATAAACCTTTCATATATGAATATTTGGAAATATTTTCATCGAATATGTGTAAATATTATCTGGATCTAATGCAATACAATTTGCTACACTGTCGGAAAACTTGTGACTTTATATCAGTTTCTTCACGGGATTATCGTCAACCGTGTGAGACTGTATAAAACGGACATGAAATATGATAACCGGTTGTTCGATGTAGAAAAAGTTACGATGCCTGTAGCTTCACCGCGGATTTGGCGTTAATCTCGCTCAAAATGTTCTACTGCCGATATAAGAAAGAAATGATTGCTTAAGGGAATAGAAACGCCATGATATTTTATTAATAACTTTTTCCGCGTCACACAAAAGTTTATTTTCTCGGTAGGTCGTTAACATCGGTGCATCGACGATTGCTCAAACATAAATGGTGCCTTTTGAGAACGTAAATAGGCATTAATCCAGACATGTGTCATATCAATTAAGGCATTCCAGTCAGTTTGAGGTCAAGTACGATTTCGCAATTTATAACCATTCACTATACTCCCATACAAATATGTATAATTCTTATCTGGCTTTCAGGATCATCATTATAATCGAATATATACATGAGCATGCGCGTATTCTACAATTTAATCAATGAATAATTTAATTTGAACAAAACTTCATACATGAGACCATAAAAGTCGAAAATAATTGTTAACATTTGTGAATGGCATGGATAAAAAAAGAGTAACGTGTGTGTTTCGTTTCACTTTCTTTTATTTTGCGTTGACAATATACCTATACATTCATATCCACTCATAATGACATTCACTGACATTAAAAGCAAGTTGCCACACCAGAAAATGACCTTTTGTTGAGGAAAAATTACAGTCAGAAAAATAGAATTTTTTGGTAATCAACAATTAGATACCTGCCCGATTTTCGATTTTCGTAGCAGAAGTGGTTACATCTGACCTCGGGATTGTCTGCGCGTACATACGGAAATCGCGACCAACTGATCTTTCTTGAAATTTTGTATGGGTATTCACTACGATCAGAAGCTGTTTTCCGCGCTGACATGAATAATAAGTGAGAGATATTACCTCGTATGTTTGCCCATTACCCCCCCCCCCC
>JAPYZF010000874.1:0-12413 GCA_030523045.1 Meteorus cinctellus
TGGACGTTCAGAATATTTTGGCGCGTTTTATGAAATTGTTTAAATATGGCGACGAGGAAAATAACGTTGTTTGACTCAGAAAGAGAAATTCTTGTGGAACCTATTGTTTCTGAAGCCGATGCTGCTCGTGCGGAGACAGGTAAATATAATTATTCATTTGACTCATTCATTTTATATAAATCGGCCCAGAAACAAGTGTTCCCCAAGAGTCCTCAGAATACAATGAATAATACATTGTGCATATGTTTGATGATTCAAAGATTTGTATTATCTGATGAAAACTGATGCAAGATAATTATATAAGATAAGTTAAATAAAATTAGTTTTAGTTCATATTCAACAATTATTCATACGTTTTTTTTTTCAATAAGTAATAACATAACCTAACTTGATAAATACACCATGTTCATGATCATTAAGAATATATTTATTTTATGAGAAATTCATTTTGTTTGTAGACATGTTTTTTTGCAACGGAGCTGTTAAGAAATATTATCAATAAGGAACCTCAAGCTTCCACATCTGCTGATGTTGAAGACGAGTATTCAACATTTTACGATGAATATACTTCGGTGAGTTTGATTGATAACAAAGAAGAAGTGAAGACCCAGCCGACCTCAACTTTGAAACTTCAGAATCTGAAGGTCTATTAAAAATATTGAATTCTAAAATCATCTGGCTTCTCATATATTATGCGAGAATTTCTACTACATTTGTATACTTTTATACAGGAGGAGTTTCTGTATACAGGTGGCCATCACCCTGTGTATTATTATTATTAGAATTGTATAGGTCTATGGAAGGAATCCTGAACAGTGGGAAAATGTCTCAAATACAGGCGTGGAAAAAAATATCCCTGGAAATGAAAGAGAAAGAATACGATGTAACTGGACCGCAATGCCAATCTAAACTACGAAGCCTAAAAAAAACATACAAATCTATCAAGGACCATAACAACAAATCAGGAAATAATAGAAAGACATGGCAGTATTACGAAGTTAGTAGAAATAGCTCATTATTTTATTAAAGTTTAATACACATACACTTAAATATTCGATTATGACAAATAAATAATTTTCTAGTTAATGAAATATTACTTTTATAATTCTTCATTTTTATAACATACTTTGGGTAGATAATGGATTACATTTTTTATACCAAAGCATGGTGTAAACCAGTTGCAGTTGTCTCTTCTACTGGTCTATCGTCCAAACAACCAGAAAGTAATGATGGTGCAGGAGGATCTGATAGCGGATGTTCACTAAGTGAGTTGATTACGTAAAATAATTTTACTCGTAACTAATGTACAAATTAAATTTCATTCTAGAATCAAATAAGACATCAATAACAAATCTACTTGGAAAAAGATTGAAGCAGAAAGAGGATCACGAGGAAAATAAAAAAAAAGGTACACAGAGCGAATGGAAATGGATGAGAAATCTCTTAGAGTTTTAGAAAAATTAGCAGATCAATAACTATAAAAATGCTACATTAAGAAAAATCAGTTTTTAAGCATTTAAGTTATTTAACTAATAATCACTTTTATATAACTTATTATTCAAACATAAATTTTATCAAAAAAAAAGAAAATACACTTTACAGCACAAATATTTTAAAATATATTTGATAACACTAATTTTCTGGAAAATTATAAATTTTTTAATTTAGATGAAATCATTGTTTTTACTCAACTGTTAAAAAATCTAGTTTTCGTATGATTCCGATAATTTATGGTCCTAGAAAACTATTGTGATTACTACTACCAGGGTTCATAATGGGTTTTTATCAGTTTTACAGGGAATTCATTATAACATCTCTTTTAATAGCTCCTGCGGTTCGCCTTACTTCGAGCGGATAGTTTCTATTATTTTCTTGATTATGTTCAGGTATAGTGATCACAGTTGACTCGTCTTCTCGCAAATTGCAGATATTATGAATGACGCAGCATGCAACAACGTACTCTGACATTAAATCTACCCTTATAATTGGCAGACAATGTAATAAACTCCTCATTTGTCCTTTTAATAACCCGATGCATCTTTCAACAGTCACTCTTGCAGCTGAATGAAGGTAATTATAGTTTTTTTGTTTTTCAGTTAAATGTCCATTATCCCGATAAGGAGTAAGTAAATGTTGATGTATTTCATACGCAGCATCGCCTAGAATATAACTGTTTTCTGGGAACTCATCATCATTATTCAAGTAACCTGCAACTTTTGACAAGCAAAAACTCTCTGATCATGAACAGACCCAGGGTGTCCAACATAGTAATGAGTTATCAGAGTCTTGTGATCACATACAAGCTGCAGAAGATTTTAAGTATATGTAAATCAATTTTAATTACTACAATTAGTAGTCTGCTTGAAATAACAATTGCTAAATACCTGTAACTGAATAGAATGAAATCCTTTTCGATTGATATAATCTACATGATTTTTTTTGAAGCATTTATACGAATATGAGTCTCATCAATGGCTCCTATTGTTTCAGAAAAGCCACTTGCTCTCTCGCTTCCACGTATCCCATCTATAGCACGATCCTCCGTAGGCTATTGTATAAATCTTGAGGCTTTCATAAATAAAGCGTGATAAACTCGACCTACAGCTCTCACAGCAAAAGCTCGTCCTACGTTAAGTCTGTCACAAACTGATCTACAATAAAAATGAAAGAAAAGAGTTGTAATTTCGTTAGATACCTCTGAATTATATTATGTGTACATCCAAAGTAGTTTATTTCTAAAAAAAGTCACCTATAGGAATCCATTGTTGCCATTTTCCGAAGAGCTATCATTAATTGATGATGAGATGGAATTGTAGAGCACCCAAGGACATGTCGAACTAAATTTTCTTGTACTAAATCATGCAAATAATTGAATGTGTTCCTTGAAAGTCTAAAAAAGGAAATTAAAAATTATGTAAGACCTTTCACACATTTCATCTCTGAATGTTATTTGTTGTTCGCATTTCATTTCTAATTTCTTAGCTAATTTCATTATTAAATTTCATAAGTTAATCAATGGGACAATTACTTACACATAATGAAGTAAATTTAGGGGTGGCAAAGATTCAAAGTATAATCTAGATGGGCCATTAGATATAACAATTTCAAAATCTACAGTGTATTATGTGATAGAAAATCATGTACCTCAAATGACTTTCGAATTCTTCATCTGATTAACGATGAATTACATTTTCATAATCTATAATACGTGGCCTGAGTCTTCGTTTTTCACGATTTTGATTTTGTAAAATCACATTCCATTCTTCATCTGAACTAGATGAACTAGTTTCTGGAGCACTATTGCGACGCATCAACAAATATCCAACTGCCGTAAAAGACATTTTGTTTGCATTCAAACTTCATTTGTTTATCAACTTCACTGAAATGAAATATAAAAAATTAAATTATACTTCTTTTTTAATATAAACAAAGTTAGCTTACAATTATTAAAATTTATTGTTGAGATTTACCTAACCTCCTTCAACTTCAACTTTATTTTTCAATCTCCCTATTTGTAATGTTTACATGAACGCCTAAAACGCTCCGTATTCCATTCCACTTGAGTTTATGACAGTAACGCTCGCAAGCAAGTGGAACGGGAAAAATTGCGGTTTTGAGCGTGATCGTTGTGATCGCTTAGTGGAACGCACCCTTATCTCCACACGTCGGGTTCCCATTTTTCACCGTTACCGGTTTTAGTAAGTACACGAGAGAAAATAGCATTTGATTACCTCATCACTTGACTCATTTCATAAAATTGGGCCCCGCCAAAGTATTAACCTATCCCTGCACTTCACGAAATCATTGAAACTGAATAAAAATTATAAATATTCAAGAAATTATTGATATCAAAGCAATACCTGAATTATTTATTGCACGATATAAATTGATGATGCCATAACCAAGGTGAGATGTCAGATGTTACACATCATATGCGACTACCGTACGGCTCATTTAGTTACTAACACGGTTTTATTTGTATCAATAATCTGCACTTCTTCCAGGCACATGTTATCTATACTAATAATATAAAGAGGAATGATTTGTTGGTTTGTTTGTTTGGTTGTACTGAAAAGGCTTCGAAACTACTGGACCGATTTTAACCATTTTCTCACCATTAGAAAGCTAAATTATCTGGGAGTCACATATACTATAGTTTCGTCCGAAAAAATTAGAGATCCTCGAGAAAATTACAATAATATGCCCCAAAGTAGCAAAATTTTGCCTATGAAATTCATTATTTGACGTGCACTGAGAAAACTATTGATGATACTTCGAAATTATGTACTACATGATTGAAGTACTTATCATTACCAACAAAAAAGCCCCGAGGGAATATATCTAACTATCATAGTTAAGTCACAATAGCAGCTTTTGTGTCCTAAGATTTAATTAGATAGCCAGTAGAAACAAAAGTTGGTTACATCCGTATCGTAGTATTAATTCTTTTGTTTATTCATCGATAAACTTTCAATTATGAAATACTTTTTTTACATATTTAGAAGTCGTGGATAGCCATCATTACAGGCATTCAACGTCTCAGAATTTCAAATCTAGATTACACCGGCACACAAAAAGTTGTTTGTACTTTTGACCGGACCCATTCACGGACATGTATTTCGATCCGCTGAATCCGAATTTGAAGTCCGTTTGGCCCGGTCACCCTCCAAATTTGAGTAAAATGCAAAAAACCCAAGAAAAAAAGCAAAAAATTGCGAAAAACTGCAGTCACAGCGATGGAAAATTTTTGTTGACCCGGATCAAATATGATTTTTATGTACAGTGTAAACTCTATATAACGACACTCAAGGGACTGTGCATTTTTCGACGTTATGAAGAGTGGTCGTTAAATGGAAAGAAAAAAAAATAGCATTATTTTAACGTTCTAGCATGTACGTGTATTATACGAATAATATTATACAAATAAAAATAATATAATGCAAATAACAACGCTTATTGCGTATAGACGGTCATTTTAGTCCGATATTTTTTGCTGCACCAATATCCTAATTGTAATTTATTATAAATTTTACTCATATCATGAGATATTGTCACGTCAACTTGATTATATAAAAAATATTTTTCCAACAATTTTGCTGCATCAAGTGCTTCGTTGATGCTTGGTGGAGGCTCAGGGTCGTCTGTCTCATCTTCGTCATCCACCTGCTGTTCCTCGGTATTTTTCACAGCATTTAAAATTTCTTCATCTGTTAATGAAACTATAGTAACCAGACTGTCATCAACTTCTATGTAGGTTTGTAAATTTTCAGATAAATTTTTAGGGACATTAAACTGTTTAACCCACTCAGTTAAAGGAAGGTCTTCACATTCAAACTCTGATTCGTGATCTATTTCTTCACTTGTCGTACAAAGTCCAGCATGGCGAAAAGAGTGCTTAATCGTTGTTGCTGTGACGTTTTCCCAGGCTTTTGATAAAAAATTCACCGCATGCAGCATATTAATAGAAGTTTCGCCCTCAGATTTGACCAGTTCCATTAAAAGTTGCTTTCTGTAGTGACTTTTGAGGCTTTCAATAACGGTCTGATTCATGGGCTGTAAAATACTTGTTGTGTTTGGTGGAAAAAACGCCAACTCTATATTGCGAAGATTAGATACGAGAGGGTGAGCAGGGCAGTTGTCAATAAGAAGCAGTATTTTTCGTCCCTTTAATTCGATATCCCATCTTCGCAATTCCTCTTCAAAAATTTGACTGGTCATCCAGGCTGATTTATTAGCTGTATAAGTCACTGGTAATTTTTTTATGCCTTTAAAACAACGTGGATTTTTTGATTTACCTATTACCAGTAACTTTCTTTTCTCGATACCAGTCATATTCGAAGCTACAAGCACTGTGATACGCTCTTTTGAAAGTTTTCTACCTACACACTTTTCTCCTTTAAATTTTAATGTCTTATCAGGAGTCAACTTAAAAAAAATACCGGCTTTGTCAGCGTTAAAAATGTCACTCGGAGCACACTTCTCTCTTAATTTAGGCCACACTCTATTAATCCAGTCATCAGTCACACTGATATTGACACTGCGTGCTTCTCCGTTAATTTGACCATAATTAATATGGTGACGTCGTTTGAACTTTCCATATCCCTATGGATATCCATAAAAGGATTAATCTTGGGAACTTGGACAGCAAAATGAGATGTTAGTTGTTAGTATCATGGATGAGAACAACCAAGAATTTATGAAGCTGGGAGGCTTTTTTCGACAGTTGAAACAAGACTTAGGCGTAATGACATGCAAGAAAACGAAAGATCTGATGCGATATTACAAGAAGTTAGGTAATTTGAAAAACAGAAGAATCTTTTTGCTCAGATGTAGATCAAGCGGCATCATTCCTTTACATATTTTTAACAAGATTGACTACGTATACACGGCATGCCTAGATAGTCACCCATTCAAGCGTGAAGTTAGTAACATTTTATCCAATACCAAAAACAAGAAGTTGGATCTTGAAATTAAAATCACCATCTGGAAAATAGGAGAAGTGCTACACATGATAGAAGATCTGAAACATGATTTACAGGCTGAATTCCCTGAAGCTCTGTGGGTACGAACATCAAATGAGGTTCTTCGATATTACGAAAGTAATTTTAAGAAGAACAGACATTCGAACCAACGAAAATTCCGAAGATTACAAGTGTTACGGCAAGCCCTAACCCAACCTGACAACGAGCATTGTAGCGACATTAGGAATTTCTAATGTCGCCGCGTGGTCTATGGGCGCCCGTGCGCCTCTCCAAATTCAACATCTCTAAATTTGAGATGTGGCGCTAGGCATCCATAGAAACTATCGATCACTCTATCGACCACGCGCCGCCTGCCATCTTTATTCAATCAATCACGTGATGCCGGCCATCTTTTTTCTCTACCGGCATTCTATCGTTGCCCATTGAAAAGTACACATGTGCACTCTCGACCGCGGCGTTAGCTAATTAGAAAAATCTGTGAAAATAGCAATAATCAAGTGAAAATCAGTGACAATCAACAATAAAAATTCAACAATCCACATTTCCAAATTAAACTAAGTGAATATTGGTGGTTATTTTGTATTTCTCACAAATTAACACTCAACGCGTGATTTACGACCACGTGTTGAGCCATTCACAACACTCTAACAATTGATCATATTATTTAGGATGAATAATAAAAACAATCAATCTAATAATTTCATCAATTCAACGGAAATCAAGACACTCTTACACGCATTCAATTCAACATACACACACACACTCATAAACTCACTTGTCATCATACAATCTACAATCACAAAACTCTTGTAATAAAGTATTATTTAAGGATTCACATTCATTAACAATTTTGTACAATTCACCACCATTTTTTGTAGAATAAACATAAGTTTATTGATATTAAAAGGGAGGAAATATAATCCATTTTCTGACCACATTCAAATTCCCAATAACCCGGCTAGTTGGGTTACAGTCCACTACAATTTATATTCAACATCATAAATAATACAACAAAACTAGATGGTTGAGAATGTGGATACAAGTGATAAGAAAAGGATCTATAATTTCACTGATTTAGATCTTCCTCACGAAGTACAAGAGATTCTCAACTTAGACTCCAATTTTGGTCTTCCCACCCTACATCAAGATCTCCCGGTGGCGAATATAATCAAATACCTAGAGGGATGTGTTAGCAGAGTTAAGGATGATCAGATGTCAAACGATCGACTCACAGAATGAAAGAAAAGCTTAAGAGCAAGAGGGGTGAATTTAGTGACTAATTATATTAAAAATCGGCACAGGACAACGAAAAACCATAAACAGAATAGTAACTTAATGAAGAATATCAAAATTACGAAAAAGGTTCTCACACAACATAGAGAACTGTTGGTCATGAGATCAGATAAAGGTAACTCCACTGTGGTTATGTACAAAGAAGAGTACCAGAGAGAAATGAACAAACTTACGAGTGATGAGACATATCAAACAACTAGTCGCGATCCTACGTCGAGGCTCCAGGACTGGAGCAATAAACTAATCAAAAAGATGGTGGAGAACAAGTACATTGACGAAACGGAGGGGAAAGGAATGATCAAACATAACTCTTTACCTCCAAGGATCTATGGACTGAGGAAAACTCATAAACCTGGTTGTAAACTCAGACCTGTGGCCAGTAGCATTGGGTCGCCAAGCTATGAGGTTGCCCAGTTTTTACACAAGATCCTCTCACCGTATGTAATGAGCTTGAAATATAGTATGAAAGACTCATTTGAGTTAATTAATAGTAGAATTAATTAATTATTGTTTTGAATCTGGATATTTTGT
Source organism: Meteorus cinctellus (assembly GCA_030523045.1). Lineage (NCBI taxonomy): Eukaryota > Metazoa > Arthropoda > Insecta > Hymenoptera > Braconidae > Meteorus > Meteorus cinctellus. The sequence goes on from JAPYZF010000874.1 coordinate 8,307, forward strand.
TTATGAAAAGAAGTTCTACCTCCAGAAGGAAGGATGTGCAATGGGCAGTTCAGCGAGCCCAGCAATTTCCATCATCGCAGTGGACTATATAATTGAAAAAGCGTTAGCAAAACTAACCTTTGAGGTCCCAATAGTAACAGCTTATGTGGACGACTTGTTCACTGCTACCCCAGAAGATCAAAAAGATAATATTTTAGCCGTGTTCAACAGCATATACAAACAGATACAGTTCACACTGGGAGAAGAGGTTGACAAGAAATTGCCATATCTTGATGTTTTGATTTGGCGTACAGAGGAAGGTAATCTGATAACATCATGGTTTCAAAAATCGTATAGCTCAGGCAAAATCCTGAATTACAACTCAAATCATCCCTTCAGTCAAAAACTAGTGGTAGTACAAGGTTTTTTGAATAGAGCAATTCGATTAAGTTATAGTAGCAAAGTGGATGACGGTGTTAAATTAGTAGTAAAAATTTTGTTGTCAAATAATTGTCCAAGGAGTACAATTAAAAGATGTGAGAGGATAACAGTGGAAAGAATCAGGAATGGAATGAGAGGAAATAATACCAGGTTGTTGTGTTCATTTAGTCGTTTCCCATATATATGTGGGCTGTCACCAAGGATGGGCAATTTATTTAGACAGACTAACTGCAAGTTAGTCTTCTATAACATCTCCAAGGTAAAAAATCTTTACAGTCAACTTAAAGATAAAGTAGATAAAGATGATGTGTCAAACTTGGTATATCGGATCCCATGTTCATGTGGAAAGTGGTATGTCGGTCAAACTCGACAAAAATTAAAGAAGAGGATGGCACAACATAAATCTGACTGCTAAGTTGAGAATTATAACAAGATCAACAAGACAGCCCTGGCAGCTCACCATTTTGAGAATGAAGGACACAATTTTCAATTCGACAGATCGAAGATTCTAGACCTGGAAAGTAATTTTCTCAAGAGAAATGTCAGTGAAATGATTTTATTGAAATCCTAGACTGCGTAAATTTCAAAACTGATACCCAATGTTTGAGTGCAATATACAGTGATTTAATTGATAATGTGAGAATCGCGGTTAAAAAGTAGGTTGATTGGTTTTTTGAAGGAAGGGGTATTTATATTCTTCATATTTTATGTTCAAATTTTATACTGTTGTTGAAATTTATTTAACTATTAACATGTAACGACTCACTATTAAGTAATGTGTTACGGATAGTATATTACAGTAGTCACCTATAACATTAGAACATTGTAGATGTGTCAGCATAGTTGTCACAGTGTATGTTGGTAGTTATTTTGTTAAACTTTTACACAATAATTATATGTATTTTATTGGAATGATCTCGACGAAGAATTATTGAATGTGATTACAATTCGATCTTGTTTTTGTATGAATTTTGACCTGGTATTATGGACCAGTGTTTACAACGAGGATGTTAAACTCAAAAAGGAATTTATTTTTATCAGATTGTATTATATTTATTCATTTTGTAAAAAGGTATAAGTTCTTGTAATCAACATGTAATGAAATTATATTTCAAATCTCCTGAAGAAGTTGGAAATAAATACCAACGAAACGTTGAGATATATTTGAAAATTTAACATCTCATTTTGTTGTCCAAGTTCCCAAGATTAATCTTTTTAATGGTTAGTATCATGGATGAGAACAACCAAGAAATTATTAAATACTTTGCTTGTATTTTTTCACGCATGAAATACAAGTTCAGTATCTAAAAATATGAAAAATTGTAATATCTATAATAAATGACGTATAACTAGAATGAAGAGAACGATTTTCTCGTATTTTAACAGAGCAGTCTTCGTTGGTATCGAACTCTTTTGTTCTCAAACGATCTACGCAGTGGATTTTTCTTCCGTTTGTTATCATCTCTTGATGTATTCCTTTCAAGTCTCCAGCAAAAATTTGCCTTCATATTGATATTCCAATTTCCTTGATACCTAGTCTCCATTTCACTTATGTTTTGATGAAATCGTTCTCCGTGCTCTTCACTGTAGTCTCCAAGAATTTCAAGAAAGTGATCGACGTGAGAATCCATGAAGTGTAGTTTGAGTTTCATCAAGCAACCTAAATTTTTTGAATTTGTCACCATTCTTCTACTAACGTCCTGAAGTTTTCGCTTTTTTCATTTCCTAAAACGTTTTGAGACACATTTTTGAAACTTATCCAAACTACTCTCTCCGTCTCTTTAATTTTTCCTATAAAATTTGCATGCTGAAATAGAGTTCGAATTTGGGGTCCATCAAAAATTCCTTCTTTTAATTTTGCATGACTTATCGCAGGAAACTTTTCTCTCAAGTACTGAAAACAATCACTATTTTGGTCCAAAGCTTTGACTAACTGTTTTATGAGACCTAGCTTGATGTGAAGTGGTGATAGCAGACATTTTGAAGGCGGAATCAATGGTGTTCGGATAACATTATGAGAACCTCGATAGAATTTCGCTCTTGTTGGCCATTCTTTCTTCTTATAGTGATTTTTGCAGTAAAGTACTCATCACTTGTACCTGCCATGACGGCACACACGGCGTTAACCCAGGGACTTTGCCAGATGGTTCTGCTGCCCACCATCACCACACGGAGGAGCCGTGATTGCAGGCACAAGCGGTCGTAAGGAATTTTGAATAGACCCCAAATTCGAACTCTATTTCAGGATGCAAATTTTATAGAAAAAATGACCGAGACGGAGAGAGCAGCTTAAGTAAGTTTCAAAAATGTGTCTCAAAACTTTTTGGGAAATAAAAAAAACGAAAACTACAAGACGTTAGTAGGAGAATTGGTGAGAAATTACAAAAATTAAGGTTACTCAATGAACCTCCAACTACACTTCATGGATTCTTACGTCGATCACTTTCCTGAAAATCTTGGAGACTATAGCGAAGAACAAGGAAAACGATCTCATCAAGACATAAGTGAAATGAAGGGTAGGTATCGAGTAAATTAGAATGTCAACGTGATGGCAGATTTTCGCTGGATGCTAACAAGCGCCAGAAGAAAACAAGAAACGCAAAAGGAACCAACTGCGTAGGTCATTTGAAGATAAAAGAGGTCGATACAAACGAACGACAGTCTGAAATTCGAAAATATGATTTCGTACCTACTCCTTATATGCTATTTTTCACAGATTTTGAAATTTTGTCAATTTTTCAATTCTAAGATCATATTCTATGCCTGAAAATACAGCCAAGTCATTAACAATCGTGCTTAATAGATTTTTTCTCATATATATGACTGCAATTTTTCCGATTTTTTTGATTTTTTAAGATTTTTTTCAATTTTAAAACGTTAATGGGACAAACAAACTTCAGATTCAAATTCACTGAAATAAAATACATAAAAATCATACTCAATCTGAATTCAAAAAATTTTTTTCATATATATTATACATACGTACTAGCAGACCCGGCCACGCGTTGCTGTGGCTAAAGTTTTTGTTATATTACATAGTAGAAAACTATTCAAGGGAAACGGTAAGAGAACACCAATCATGGGGACTACCATGCTTTTTTACACCGATACCATTTGTAAAAAAACATGTCGACCTCCATGATTGGTTTTCTACTACCGTTGATATTGAGCAAAAATCAATACAGAAAAAATAAATTTAAATTTTTTCATTTTTTGTATTCAAGTTTGTAGCAAATGAGTACATTACAAAGCTGTTAGTAAATACCACGTAACACTTAAACTTATAAATGAGGTAGGAAGGGCAGATAGTATTAAATCTTTAACAATAATGTTTATTATTTTGAGTTATAAATACTTTTAATTTCAATTTAATTTAGCACTAATCGGTGCACAATATTTTTGGTTAACCTGTCTTTAGCTAACACAAATAGATTCGACGGTTTTCCTACACGTGAACATGCAACATATAGTTGCCCATGAGAAAAACATGGATTTTCCCAATCTAAACCACAAATGCTCATTGTTTGGCCTTGAGACTTGTTTATAGACATGGCAAAAGCTAAACGAATTGGAAACTGTAACCTTTTTAAGGGTATCGTAGATTCTGATGGTATCATCGGAATACGTGGCAACAGGACCACTTCTCCTTTAAACTTTCCAGTTAAAATGGTAGCTTCAAGTATATTT
>JAPYZF010000875.1:0-13941 GCA_030523045.1 Meteorus cinctellus
TCGAATCATCAAGAATGGATTCACTTGAACTTGCGGAATCAATGTTAAAAATAGATCCAGGCTGTGAAGTTAATAATGACACTTTATCTTGAGAATGAGGCACTGCAAATGTTACCTTTTCGTCACCTTGTCCCACATTATCACGAATATTTAAATTTGCACTTAATAATTGATTCTGGCTGTGGAACTATCACTGACAATTTTTTCTTCAATTATGGTATCAAAAATGGAACATCCTCTTCATTTTGCCTTATATTATCACAACTAACACTATCTGTTGATTCAATTCGCATGTAAACATCGAAATGACCACTATTATAATGTCCGGTGAACCGTAATCTCTTCACACCCTCTATTGCTTCGCCAAAAGAAGCTATGAGGTGGCCACCGTGATACACTTGAAACTGAGAAGAAAATAACTCTGAAGCCGCCATAATTTCACAAATAGATCCATACGTGTCAGGCTTAGACATTTCTGTACAATATAACTCTAATGGACCGTAAGGCGCACCAGAAACCTGCTGAGTAAAGCATTGAAGCCTCTCCCAGTTGTTGGACACATGACACACAATGGCGTTTCTGATTTGAGTTGCCATGTATGTGTCGCCATACAACAAATACGATAAGGAGGAAAATAAACATGAGCCATCACCAAAAATCCTTATTATTTTAAATGGAATGATCAATCCATCAACCAAAATGGTTTCAGTATCCATCTCATAAAATTATAAATTTTCACGTTTTAAGGTTATGAAAATAGATAAAAACTTACCAACACAGCAAAGCTAAACCGAGCAATTTTCAATTGATTCTTCAATCAATTGAAATATAGGAAGAATGTGAAGTCCTTGGATTGTGAAGGGTGAGACAAACTCACCAACACAGCAAATTGACAATGAACAAAAACTCCAACCAGCACAATTGAGTTTAATCGATTCTTAGAAAATCCGTCGATGATCGATGTAAATATTAAAACACTATAAGAAAAATAGTAAATGTAAAGATAAGAATGCAATGAGAAAAAGGATGGCATCTTAAGGTTATCAAAATAGATAAAAACTCACCAAGACAGCAAAGCTGAACCAAACTGATTCTCACTCAATTGAATTTTGTAAAAAAGATAAGGCCTGTGAATTATGAAAGGTGACGCAAACTCACCCACACAACAAATAGAAAATCAACTGAATCTAATTAAAATTCCAACAAACACAATTAAATTGAATGGATGAAATAACTCAATTCAATTAGATTGAAATAGATTCAATAGAATTGAAATATCTAATATTTACGTGATATTAAAAAATCTTTATATGATTGTGCGCGCGCGTGTGGGGGGGGGGGGGTGCGTGGGTGTGTGTGGCTGCCATTATTACAGTGCAATTCAACAGTAGTAAAGTTAAATTAAAAGAAAACGTGTTATTTGGAGTGGGCCCGTCTTGAGACTCACACCAGACACACAGTCACCACTCATTTCCTCTCATTCTACTTTTTTTCCCCTTTTTTAAAAATATACAAACGATCTGTTTCATCTTTTTCCACTGCCACGTCTTCATTAATCTCATCATTAATCTAATACATTACATCTAATTGTTTCACACCAAACCCACATCATTACTATGATAAACTCTTGTTCTCACTTCAATCCAATTGGCATGAACAGGAATTTAATGTAAGCTATGATCATAAACGAAGAGAAGCTAACTAGGAATATTCGAAAATTGCCATAAGAAAAAGGAAATGCTCAAGTTAAAAGAGGATAGATTAATGAAATGAAATTGATATTATAAACAATTATTCATTTTTTAACTGATTCAGAATAATTATCATCATTACTCTATTAATTACCTGATATCCGTTATCAACAATTTTTGCAGTTTGTTGTTGACGCTGATTAGCTCTTTTAAAAGACAAATAAATTTGCTTTTGCATCCAGACATCTCGTTCTGTAACTATAAGTGCAAAAAAATTTATTAAATTGAAATTTAACAAAAAATTATATCTATGAATATAATTCCTTGTATATATTGATTTGTATAGAGATAGCTATATATAGATATAAGTTAAACTTACTCTGTCCACGAGGCATCGTAGCGATTAATTCCGTTGCTACCGAAAGATTTTCTTCATCATCATCTTCTGAATTGTCAGATTCTGATTCTGATCTAGTGGAAGAAAATCTTCTTATTGGGTGTTTCTTAGTAGCATCATTTATCGGAGTTGCATTAGAATTTACCGATTGCCGGTGAGATGCCAAAGTTTCAGTTGTTTCAATGCGCATGTTTTGTTGATTTTCACATGATGTTGATGGTAGAGGATTTGTATCTTTTGGCAGTAATTTTATTTTTGGAGCTGCTAATTCTTGAGGTGTTAAATGCTGACTTGAATGAGCTGGTGGTTCATTACAATTGTTTTCAAAGTTATCATAACATACTTGAGTCAATGGAGCTTCATACGCTCTCGAGCAATAACTACTTATAGGTGGTGATATATACACACAACTCATTTTTACTGGTACGTTAATAAAAATTGTTCGCGTTTGTTTCCTTGTTTCTAAATTTGTCATTACATATGGTTCCTCATCAGAAAGTTTAGAGTAGAAAAAAGGAGTTGAAGAAGTGTCTTAAGAAAAGAGACATTGGTTGATTCTGACGGTACTGGTTGAATAGAATTGTGTTGTTCAGGCGGATTTATATTATTCCCAAATAGTTGTTGCTGTGCTAGGTCGACAGTGTGCTGCTTCGCTGGTAAATCGAGATAACATTCTGGCGCAAAAATCTTATAAAGTAATGGAGATAATGTCTCATTTTTTTGTTCTAGTGATAAATTAGTAGTCGCCTGAGTTGATGGATCATTAATTATCTGAGTTGATGTTTTAGTCAGTAGTGAAAAAGTATGCTGCTGCTGCTGTTGCTGTATCATTACACTTGAAGTATCCGATGATTTTGAAGAATTTTCCGTGATTTTTAGTGTGATGCTTTGATCAGTAGAAAGATTACTAGCTGTAGATACTAACTTTATGCGCTTATTGCTCTCAAAAATTTTTAATGTTTTGTTTATCAACTCTATCCTCTCTGATTATCAACTGTATCAGGTATCATTTGTTCTCCAGACCTAGTTTTCGCTTGTTCAATTGCTGATACTACATTTTCTTCATTAATTGCTTTATGGTGCAATTCTTTCTCATCCTCTGAAATAACATTTTAATAGTTTAGTATAAAGTGCGTATGACTCCAAATATATCCAAAATTGTTATTGAATCTAATTTATTTTTACTTTTCAACCTTGATTAAGTATATTTTTTAGTTGTTTATTACTTTAGACTCAATTAACTTTTTTAAACTTCTGTACTTACCTCCTATGTCTATCAGCTTGGTTTCTACCTTGTTATAATTGAACACTTCTCCAACCACCCGATGTTCAATATTTTTTATAGTTGTCAGTGATACAAGAAAATGTCGTTTAGTTCACATACACCAAAGACTTCCATATTTTTTCTTTCCACGGCCTCGACCCATATTATTTTTATTTATTTATGCTACTTAAAAGAATTACGATAAAGCTGTTTAAGTTGATGAAAAACTGTCTCAGTGATATACGAAGAAGCCACAATTGCGTCTGAGTTACGTTTGAATAGAAATCAAAAGACATCCAAGATGGAGAATACATCGGTTATAATGAAAACTACTTTATCAGCCACGAATATTAAACAACTACAGGTCGCAGGTTGTTATTTGTTTTAAAAGTGTCCAGACATCAAAGAATATTGTAATTTTTTGTGATCTTAATATTTCATAAGAACTCATAGTTATAAGTTAATTATAACTTGAGTTATGTCTCGAAAACCGTTAAGGGATCTATTAAGCCATCGGCAATATATTGCTCGGCTAAGGCCTCTTATTAACCAAATTAATGGAGAGGTGATGTTCAATTTGAACATAATCAGCCTCGCATATATGATAATCTTCTGAATAATTTTTACCATGACGATATTGAAAATCAAAATTTACAGATGAAAAATCAAGTACCGCTGATACAAAAGTAAGAAAATGTTCAAAAAATTTTGATATTATTTATACTTCAAATTTTTTTATGAGAAATAAAGCATATTATATTTCTTTTCTAGCAATGATGAACCACGAGAAATATTACTTAATTTTGAAGAATTTTATGAAAGGATGCAACAACATAATGGTGCTGATAATGAGTAAGTTATTTGGATTCTGTGTTTATCAATTTGAAATCACTAAAAATTCTTCAGTATTTGACCATTGATTTGTCTTCATAATTCCGCAGGTTAACTGATGAATTGCTGCCTAATCGAAATTCAGGTTTTTATAATGAAGATCAAAATCAAAATTTTTGAAATGATAATAATATCTTTGAAATACTAATGAGAGGAAATAATGATTCAGATGCTGAAGAGGAAGAAAGACCAGAGCAGAATCATGATGATGATAATTATCCTTTGTATGTAGGAGCAGAAATTACGAAGAGAGAGAGTGTGTTGGTAATTCTAGCGATGTGTCTAAAACACCACTTATCAATGACATGCATAAAAGATTTAATGAGAGTTATTGAACTACACTGTTTAAGTCGAGGACTTATTAAAAACAGTTTATATAAATTTCAAAAATATTTCAATTTAAACAAAAAAAATGTAAAAAAACACTACTATTGTCCATCCTGTGCTAGTCAACTTAATAATGAGAATGAAACATGTTATATGTGCCCTCAAACAACGAGTACATATTTTTCGGAGTTACAAATTATTAATTCTTTAAAGGAAATGTCTAAAAGAGAAAACTTTCTTAATTCCTTACAAGAAAGATTCAATTGACCAAAAATAAACAATCACATAGCTGACATTTTGGACGGAGAGTTATATAAAACTTGGACTGACAATACATTTTTATCAAATCCACATAAAATTTCATTTACCTAGTACATGGATGGCATTCCGGTATTCAAGTCATCAAAAATTGGTGCGTGGCCAATTTATCTTACTATTAATGAATTGACGTTTGCGAACCGAAAAAAAAATTTTAATACTTTATTGTTGGGACTATGGTATGATGATATAAAACCGCATTTTAATTCATTTTTCTATGCCTTCAGACCTGTATTTGAAACTTTACTGGCTGGAATCAAAGTCTGTCCAGGAGAAAATGAAATAACAGTGAGAGGTGTACTGTTAATGGGAGTTTGTGATTTACCAGCTAAAATAGATAGCTTAAACTTTGTTAATTTCACCTCAAAATATGAATGTCCGGTATGTTTTTGCGAAGTTCGAGTAATGCAAATAGGTCCTAGATCATACTTAGAAGTTTACCCATATTCTAACACTTTTCGACTACGAACATCAAGAGTTTGTGAAGATCTTGCTCTAGAAGTTACTCCTGATAACCTACGATTTGGCATAAAAGGACCTACATCACTGACTAAACTCATGCCTGATTTTATGAGCGGAATGCGTATCGATCGAATGCACGCTGTTGATGGTGGTTGTTCAGAATATATGACCTACAAACAGACTTAAATCAACAAACGAAAAAAAAGATTGAGATTTGTAAAATTCAAAATGGTTTACTACCCCTCAGTCTCATCGATTTTATTAACGGGTTTTCCCAAATTGTAAAACATTATTTCCCTCACCCTGTCATTCCTTCAATTGCATTTTCTCCACCCATACTTTATTGCTTCACCAATCCAAACATCATTTGCCCTTCCACAAAACTGATAACCAACTCAAAATAAATGTAGACAAGACAAGACAAGACAAGACGGGACAGTTAGAAAAATTACCTCGATCGAAAGAGACTGCTTGCCAAGCAGTTCGTCTTCACCTAAAAACTCGGAAAGTCTTTGTAAGCTCGCCGAGTTTAACATTCAAGTTATTAAGTGGAATTCTTGTATTTATATATATAATTCAAAATAAAATTCTTGATACTTTTTTAAGTAAAAATATCAATTCTTCAATATAATTTAGAAACGAAAAACCTGAACCACCATAATTATTCTGAAGACTTATTTGGAGAAAAATCAGTGGTTTATTAAAAAGATTTTAAATCTAACATTTAATATTTCCTATAGAAGTGAAGCAATCTCTTTATATGCAAGTAAAGACACTGCTAATAATCGTTTACAATTGATGAAACCACCAAGATTCACTTACCACATGCCTAGAACGATTGATGACCTTAGTCATGGGAAAGCTTCAGAGCTAAAAAGTTTTTTTTATTATTATTCAGTAGCGGTATTTGAAGGAATAATGAGACCTGATTATTTCAATAATTTCTTGTCATTAATAGTATCGATGTTCCTCTCAAGTGCTGATAAAATACCAGATCTTATGATTACTAGTGCTGAAGACTTTTTGCATCGATTTGTTCGTGAATTTCAACAATTGTATGGAGGAAAATTTGCATCAATTAATATTCATTTACTATTACATTTACCAAAATGTGTGAGACTACATGGACCACTTTGGGCTCATCATTGTTATGAGTATGAATGTTTTAATGGTGAATTATTACTTTATTTTCACGGAACTAGACATATTGGATCGCAAGATTCTAGTGGACATGGTCATCTCATTACAATGATAAGAGATGTTGAACAAATTCCAAATTAAAGCGTCCAAGAATTTTGCCGTAATAAAAAGAAACAATCAACTATTAATCGATAAGTATGTGACGATGGATATAGGATCAGACTTTATAAAATATTTCAAGAAATTCCTGATATTATTATCAATGCTATAAATAATTCCGGAGTTGTTAGTGACGGAGTAATTATTTTCAAGTTTCTGAGATTGTTGAAAAAGAATAAATTGTATAAATCAGAAGAATATACTAGAGCATTAAAAACTTCAACATCAGTGGTTAAATATTTAGATGCAGAAACAGAAAAAGTCGGCCGAATATTTTGTTTTGTTAAATATTTGCTTTGTCGGTGTTCACGCAATAACTGTACATGTGATTTGAAATATGATCCAATTGTTCATGAACTCATCCGAACTAATGCATACATTATTGATGGTGATAACTTCCAAGTTGATAGCTCTAAAAATTTTTATGAATGTTCTGAGACAAATGTATATCAAGCTGTAGATGTGAATTATTCACTTACACCATGTATTTTTATTAATATGCATGACCAATCACATATTATTAATCCATTGAACACTAAAGAATTAGAACAATAATAAATATTATCAACAGAAATATAGCTTCAAACGTTTTATGATTTATCCTTTTCAACTATTCGCTTATGCAACAGGAACTACATTGTATGACAATACATTACGTAATAGTAACAAGTTATTTGATTAATAAATGAAAATAGTTTGATCATTATTGGCAGAATTGAGAAGTAATCACAAACTTTATAATAATAATTTAATTTTAATTATTGATAAGAAATATTCAATTTCGGTTGATTATCAACGTTTTCAGATTTGATACCAACATTTTAACTTTAGACTAAAAATACACAGTTAACAATTTTGAAATTTGAGCTCACCAATTTTGGTGAGCAACTAAGTCAGCACTAATGTATTATCACTTGCATAATTGAAAAAAATTGCAAATCATACCAAAAACATGAATTATAATAATAAAAAAGTAAGCTTTTTTTCACGCTACGAAACCGCAATTTCACAAAGTCAGGTTATTAAGTTTGAAATTATGTTCAAATTATTGTGCAGCAGGTTGTTCAGTTTAAAAATACATTAACAGTCGTAACTGGTTCTAAGCTGAATAATCTACAGTTTGATATTAATATCTTAGCAGGCTAGTCTGTTTCTACTTAGGTTGGAAATTTTATCGTATAGCAGGTTGGTCTGTTTGAAAATAAGTTCAAAGGCAAAGCTACTTTCAACCTGACAAGCCTACAGCTTGGTCAGTTTCAATTCAGTTTGATATTAATGTCTTAGCAGGCTGGTCAGTTTCTACTTAGGTTGGAAATTTTATCATGAGCAGGCTAATCAGCTTAAAATTGAAAACTCTAGTAGGCCGAGCAGTTCAAATAAAGACTCAATTCAGGGTAATCAGTTTGAGATTAAATTTAGTTCAGCATAGTCATTTTGGTTTAAGATACAATTCAGCTTTAGCAGCTTGAATTAATCCTGAATCTTTTCGACTCGAGTAATAGTTTGTTTACTTGATTTCATACCTGAACCCATTGAAAGGAAATAGTAGCCATCGTAAACAAAACATGAAAACCTGGGGGACTTCTTAGTGTTCAACCATGATTATGCTATACATAAATGATAATCTTTTATATAGCAAATATTACCCGTTACGTAAACGTATTCACGTTAAACACATGGCCGTGTCCATGACACAGCCACACCCCGTTTTTTGTTTTTCCTCTTTGCTACTGACCATAGCGACTACCTCCCTTATTAAGAATGTATCTTCAAATTTTGTTTCCTGTGAACGGGAATCCTGTGAACGAGAGTCCTGGAACCATGCAACAAGTAGACCCCGTTTTTTTTCCCTTCACATTGGCGGCGCATAGCGGATGTGTTGAATTTTTGTTTTTCATTCATGCAGGAACGCAAAATTTAAAAAATCTAGAAAAATCTAGACATAAGACGGCAGATGGGCCCAAAAGGTCATAAACACGTGATCATTGGGTCTTTCCCGTTGACGTTACGATTGACGTCACTGGGAAAAGCCGGCGATAGTACTAACCTGTGCTCCAATTAGAGCGCTGTAGAGATTACTACCACCACCACCAACTACCAGCTCATAGGAGCCAAAGAGGCTCATAGTCCAGGCGTTTATAAGCTGGGTCGCTGACCCAGCAAGCATCGTACACCCAAGCTTCAAGGAAGGGACACATCTCGATCATCAAAGCAGCAGTGAAGAAGCAGCTGATTCAAGCGACCAACGAAGTTCAAGGCTCTACAGGGACTTTATCCGCAATACTACACTTATCATTCACTCAAAATGAACATTCGCACAACACTGTAGCTCACCGCAACTGTTAGATATAATAATCAACTACATTTGGGGGCTCAACCGGGATCAAGTTAGACTGTTAGCAACAGAGCGAAAATATTAAGGTGAATAATTCCGATATGGCGGACAATGGCGCAACAACTATCCTCAGCGACGAAAACGTAAGAGCGCTAAAGGTTCTTGAATTAAAAACTGAACTTGGGTGACGAGCCTTGCTGGTCCATAGACTAAAAAAGGAGTTAGTTGCAAAACTCACAGCGGCGATGCTGCTTCAGCGAGACCAAAATCGTGCCCTGAATGACGACACAGTACAAATCATCGATGACGACGATGATAACGACGACGAAGCTAACGATGGAGACGGTGGTGCGGCTGACAACGAGAATCATGAAGACGATAACAACGAAGGCGGTAACACTAATGGAGACGACGGCGACGACGACAACGACGAACACAACAAAGACGGTGTGAGAACACCAGATGACGAAATTGTGGATACACCAATACGCAGACAGAGAGCGGTTTAACAGCCAGTAATTCTTTCGTTCCGAGATGCTGTGGAATCAATGAAGCCATTCAATGGTGATGACTCAATCAGCATAGAGAGATGGCTGGAAGACTTCGAGGTGATTGCATCAACAAGCAATGGAACTGGGGCACACAAAGTTGCTTACGCACGCAGCACTATTCAAAGGCTCAGCAAAAAAATTTGTTGCACATGAGAAATGTGCGGCATCATGGGTGCAGTTGAAACGAGCTCTGAAGACAGAGTTTGGTGAAGCCGTTACCAGTTTCACGGTCCATCAACGCCTTGCACGTGAAAAAAAATCAAAAGAGGAAACGTTCCATGAATTTATTTACAGGATGCTGGAGATAGCAGCGCGAGCGGTCGTAGAAACTGCTAGGGTGATCCGATACATTATAGAGGGTATTCCAGACGACGCAACGAGCAAGATGATCCTCTATGGTGCAAAGACCATCAGACAGTTGAAAGAGCGGCGGCAACAATACCAGGACATATTGAAAGAACTGAAATCATCTTATTGTATTTTCAGAAGACTAATAAATTCCATGTCGAAAGTGGATGGTAAAAATGTCCGTTGAGTTTCTTCTACAGCGCCTATGAAAAACACCCAAAAATCACGCCTTGAAAGTAGAATACCTGTAAGCCGTGACTCATTGATGGCACTCATGTGTGAAAAATCTTTTCAACCATAAAAGTTGTTACTTATTCATTCAATGTACTTTGAGATTGAGTAGGCTTTGAGACAGTAGTTATGGAGTATTGAGTGGTTAGATTCGAAATTTAATTGATTATGTGATGATGTGAAAAACAAAAGCAGTGTCTGGAAGTCGCGAGGGCAGTTTGTCTGGTACCGAATTAGTAACTGATTGTCACTGTTAGCTGACGATTATTTCTTCAACGACGACAGTGTCATACGCTGCCTATGAGTATCTGTACACACGTTTCCCGCCAAACTCATCTCCCACACATAGTTGATAAGTTTCTGTTGCATGAAATTCTAGATTGCTGACATGAGTGGAGGGGACAACTGGTTTCTATCATTCTTACGATATATCGTGCTGTGGCAAATACCCTATAACTTACAATGATGAGAATCAATAAAATAGTAAAATATCACACAAAGTTCATAAATCAATAGCTTTACCAAGGGAAGAAATAAGACGATTTCAGTTCACGGCGAAGTTAGTTGCCATCATCCGGAGGTTAAAATCGTGTTTTATCCCAGTCTCAGAAATTCGAGTTACAGTATCAGTCGCCAGTCACAAACAAGTTAATTTGAAGCTGACAGTGCGAAATACTATTAACGTAATCGTGAATAGAAACAGTGAACTACGGATATTGATAAAGTAGATCCGCTGACTCAATGCATTCGCAATTTCCCTATGCACTGATGGATTTCTGCGGCATTGACTTGAAATCAGCTTGTTTCGACTGGCTGAAAATACTGGAACTTGGAGTTTTAATACAAATACAGTTACTTTTCTGGGTATTTCCATCCTTCGGTTAATTGTATTTTTTTTTTGCATTCAAAAAATAAATAAAGGTTTTACTCAATTCATGCTGAATGGTGTCAAAATTATATTTCTTCAGAGTTGAGAAAAAAAATTCTGTACAGGAGTCTTCATCATCGTCTTGACCCCTGGAGCCATTACCAGACTATCATTGAGGTAGTTCTAGCACGACTGCGTGAATCAGAGCAAAACTGAAATAAAAAGTCGCAAAAATATAAGTTCTGTGACTGATTAAGAATTACGTTATCAACTTACACTACTATTTAGAACCACACAAAGCTATACAACGTAAAAACCATGAAAAGAAACAAATTTTTCAGTGATTTCTTTTACGCAGTCCCGATTGGGAGGCAGAACATGATAACGTTGCTCCATCTGCATATCCGCGTGTTCTATTTGTCAATAAGTCTGCGTTATAGAAGTGAGCCTGTTTGTATCAGAGTATTGGCCGTCACAACCACAACTATCCCACTACGAGTATTTGACATGATATCTCTAATGTATGCAGAAATTTCAATTCTCCCGTTTAAATTTCCATCTCAGATGTATTTAATAAAAAAACTAAAAAACTGTTCAACCGAATCGAACCAACATCTACACACACATGTTGGGGAAGTCTTTGAACGTCGAGATTTATTGAAAAATCGATTTTTCATTTTCAGGGTGAATACACGAAGAGAAAAATCCAGTTAAAATTATGATGTTAACTGCGTAACCCGGGACCATACTTACATCACAGTTGAGTTTAGGATTTTTTATTCAAAATTCACTGTTTCGGTGATTTCTCTTCACGATTTCACATCGTAATTAGATACTTGGAAAAATTACAATATAACATCGTAAAGAATAAGAAAAAGAAAATTACTAATTCATAGCTACAATCTTCTAATACTTGATAGTTATGTTTACTTTTGAATAAAGCTATCATTACAGTGCTGCCTCTGTAAGAATACGATGTAAGCGAGAAAAATTACGATGTGACATCGTAAAATTTTTATTTATATAGAAAAAAAGTGAAAATCTGAACGACTGTGCTAGGATTCGAACCCAGCTCTGGCTGTCAGGAATTAAGTTTGGTTTTTTTTTTTTTTTGTTTAAAAGTTTTTTATAAACTCTTTATTATAAAATTTCATAAACATTAAAACAACAAATGATATATCACATGTTATAGTAACTAATGTAACAATTTTCTTAATCATATGTAGTCCTTGCTTCACGCTTAACCCACTTATTTTTCTACTTAATATTTAGATTTTAGAATTTAGGCAGTCTATTGTGTTGAAACTGGTCATGTACATTTGTGACGTGGTATTGGCTTTTCAGTAGGAAAAATTGGAGTTCAATTACGGTGTGAACATCTACTTTTGAAAATTATCGGCTCGGAATCTGAGAGGTTGGTCCAAGTGTGGTTTGTATTTATTAGTTGTAGAAAATATCTAATACATCCTGAGGTAATTTATGTTTGTATTCAAAAAGTAAGTTGTGGATTGTAAGGTTTTTTATATGTTGTGTTAGCAGATTGATGTCTAAGGCCGTTTGATAAAATTTTTCTGCTAGTTTTTTGGTATAGTCGATTATCAATGGGATATTTGTTCTGTTGTGCATATCAGCTATCCTGGCATATCTATCTTCTTCGAGTATCAGTCGAAGGCATTTGTTCTGGAATCTCTGTAGTAGTTGTAAGTTTGTGAGCGCGATGCTATACCACGCTGGGGCTGCGTATAGTATTATCGGTCGGAGGATCATTTTATAAATTGATAGTTTATTGTTGAGGGCCACCAAGATTCAAAAGTGAATCTAAATCTTGAGCTCTCAAGTCTCTATTTGGACTGCAGTATGCGCCGATAATAATGGTAATAATAATAATAGCCTAATTCCTACGGATTCTATGTGCGTGTTGCTTAATTTAATTCCTTCATTTATTACTCGTTCATATACGAGCATTGCGATACCTTCGGAGGTACTATAGTCTAGTCAACAAGTGCCTTTTTATTTATTGTAACTTTATTTCTGAGTATCTGTTACAAACTATTGCAAAAAATTTAATAAATAAATTGCTAACAACTTTGCTTTTGAGCAGAATTTGTTCTTGAATTGATGGAGAATGAATAAGTCTAAAGTAGTTTGATCGTATCTCCATTAGTTTATGAATTATAATAATTGATAGGATGAAAGACCAGGTGACAATAATGAAATTGGAGAGAGCAGATATTTAGAACCGCAAAAATAAATATAAAAAATATGTTTTTCGAGAAAAAAACTCATGTTCAATTTTGTTAAAGTAAGTAGCATGAGGAAAAAATATGTGGTGAAATTTTATTTATTTATAACAAATTGTTCATCAAAAAAACAATGAAAAATTGGATGAAACGAAAAATTTTTTTTTCCATGTCACAGCAAATGAAATAATGATTTTACGAAAAAAAATGGTTCCTTAATATTAATTATAAATGGTAGAAAATGATTGTTAACTAACAAATACATTTTTAAGCACTAGAAAAATTTTTTTAAGGAACGATTTTTCTTTTAAAAATCATTAGAAACATCAAAGATTCGGATTCCAACAGAAAATTTTCAATTATCTTATAAACAATGCATTATTCATAACAATTTCTTAAGTAATAGGAAGTAACACTCAAAAAATATCAGTTTCATGAGCCTCCAGATGATAAAGGAACGGATCATTAATAACATTTGAAAAAAATTTGTCTCAATGATTAATTCAACTCTTTAATTTTGCAACAACGAAAATTGTTAATAAAAAGCTGAAAAATGAAAATTTTTCCATTTTTCCAACGCGGATCTATTCTGGAGCCTTTTAAGAATAGCTCCAAGGGATGAAAAAAATCTCAAATTCATACTTTAACAATTATCACATCTGCAATGTTGATGTGTAAGGGACAAAAAATTATTCATTAACTATTGGATAATTCATTGA
>JAPYZF010000876.1:0-27595 GCA_030523045.1 Meteorus cinctellus
GGGGTGGGGATAGCTGGTCACATCTTTAGATGATTCATAGTTTGTTTTTAGAATTCGAAGAAAATAAAAACTATTATGAAATAAATTTGGGAGATACTGCATTATCTCTTTTCACGAGAACTTTTGGGAGAATATAAAGATATACCCATTAAAATTTCTTTTTTCCCCTCTACATTTTCTCGTTCAATTGAAATAATCAATACATTCCATGTATTCCACTAATGATAGATGACTAATGTTATGTCGTCATCTTCGTCCCACACACATATAAGATTTCATTGAACACGAGTGGTGACATCATGTCTATAAAGTGTGAGAAAAATTAATAGCCATTATTCCCGCCCGAAAAATTCTCAATGAACTGTACTCTCTGTTTCGAATGAACATGGTGAAAAAATTAATACGTCGGTTGTCCGGAAAATTTTTGTTCATTTTGAAGCAGCCAATTGTGCTCCATTGACTGGCAGTTTCATCATTTTCTAGTACACCAAAGTAAAGTGAAAAATAGAAAAGTTCCAGGGGGGAAAATCCAAAAAAATCCGGCGTTCTTCTTGTATAACCAGATAATATATGTTCTGAGAAATGAGATATATTATGCAAAAGAATTTGGATTAGTAAATACGAACTGATTCATTTCTCATTTTTTAATTTCCGGCAAGAAAATTCCCTCTCAAACGAGTAGCGGTATCATTGCTATGAATGCGCTCATCAGAGCGCAGATTCAAACCGTCCTTCGTATAACAATCCTTAATTTTCATGATCCCAAGTACTTTCAAGTTAAGGTTTATAAATATTTACTTTGTGGAATAGGAAAATAAACAGAACACCGAGACTACCGCATGACAAATAATTTTTGTATGTCTTATGATATTCGAAAACTGAACTTGAGATGAAGCATCAAGTTTTCTGTTTATATTGTTTCACCGTGACGTTCTTTTTCAGACTAGTTATTCTAGAATGATCAATGTATATATTTTGTACCATATGTTTCATACGTTTTTAGTCGTTATACTAGTATCGGAATCATTGTTATTGAATTGATGTAGAAATGTATGAATGAGACCCTGAATCACGCATAATCATTATTAAATTTTTGAGAAATTACACGGATAATAATTTGGTTAAATCACTTACGATTTTCGTAAAATGCAGCAATAGTTCGGATTCCGTAATTACTAAGGGTACAAAGAATCTCGATGATGGCTTCCTCATCAGTGCCCAGTCCAGCAACAGCATCATGGAGTTCCTTAGCGTAATAGTGAGGTAATGGAGTCATTAAAGAAACCATGACGTCCTCAAGTTTGCCAGTTAGTTCACTTTTCAACTCACTAACTAAATCTTTGCCATATTGCGTTTTATATGCTTCCGCAATCTCCAAACGCTGAACGATTCCACGTTTAGTTAGAACATCAATTATTGTTTTTTCATCTGTGCCAAAGCCCTTCATTGCTTTTCGTAGCAATGCTGCATCCCCGTCGGCATCAAAAGGCTCTGCGGGATATACCGTTGGAGTACACTAATACGAAAATTAAGACTGTGATTATTCAAACATTCCATGCCATTAAAACATACATTCAGCACCAATCACATAAATTAATGTACTCGAATATTTGCCGTTTCTTCAATTAATAATTTATAGGAATCATTATATTTTTTCGTTTATCATAGAGTCGAATAAATAATACAATACTATTTCTCATGGAACTCATCAGCAAAGTCGTTCCATTTTTGTAACCACATGACGAAGGCCGCCGATCAAAAATAATGGATTGATTTGTGTTTAGCTGTTCATGCTCACCTTGAAAGGATAATATTGTTGTTGGGACATGATTGCTGAATCCTCTTGGCTGTTTCTTCCGGATGAATATGAATCTAAAAAAGTAAGAATTGTTGTATAATTTCGTTCCACCTTTTCTGTATTTTCCGATGACAGTATATCTCATGTCAGTCAGCAAAATTAGGTCATTCACAACATCAAACCGGGCGGATTGTTGATGGATTATGTGTCACAACAAGGTATTACCTTGTTCGCAACAATATTCTAGTTTTATATTTGAAAATTTAGCTTCACCCTTTTGTTTTCGTATCCATCTTTTACCTATTGTCGATCGAAATTTGGTCGCAATACTCCGCTTTATATTTATTCTGTTCAAATTGAAATTTTTTCATACCTCTAAGCGGACCGGCACTGCATCAACGGTGTGTATATCACAAAAGCCAACACCCAATGAGTTGGAGGCCTGGATGGTTTCATATTTATCGGCTATCTGATCTCAGATATGAAAGAAAAAAAACTTCCACTTCCCATTCCTCGATTGCTATACCGAGCTCTACTAGTCTGGTCAAGTTTCCGGTTATATTACTGCTTGGTGAGGAGCCGACACACCACTCATCATAACCCGTTAAAACCTCATACACATCCATCCGCATTTCAATTTTAGTTCCATGGTTTTGATTGTTCGTCATCAGTACTTTGATGATAATCAATTTTTCTTTTCATTTTTTCATCAACCATTAATTCTCTCTTGGACAAATGTAAATAGCTATTGCGCCGGCGTATACTGGCCAGTATCGGGGAGTGCGCGCCATTCCAGCACATGATACCTGAAATTTAATTCAATTAAATGCTGTTCCATGCCGAGGAAATTTGCATTGAATCGACAGCTTGAATTGCAAAGTGCGATATCGATAATCGTAACAAACTAAATATGACAATCGTATTAATTGACTTTTCAATTGGAGATGAAGAGAGAAGCCAAAGGTTTTGAATATAGAGTATGGATTAGAGATTGTAACTGCACGGCCTAACGTAAACTTACCGTTTAATAACCAAATGGTTCAGAATGTCAAAATTAATTTATCGGAAAACAGTGAGCTGTGAATATAGGAATGATGTGGTAACACTTGATTATTTACGCGCATGCGCGTCGATCAAACACATGTGATTGCAAAATAGATAGATAGGTTGAAAATATAGATGAATGAACAATAAATAGAAAATAAAACAAGTAATAAAAATGCACAGACAATTACGAACAAATGACAAACAGCTGAATATACAGTAAATAAGTAGTATCAATATCAAATATCCTGTGCAATACGGACGGCCATTTGATTCACGTATAACAGATTTACTGATTATTCAATATCGGTCTAAATATTGCCCCTAAGGTGTATAAAATTTTTCTTATTTTCATATCAGATTTCCCATTGCTCTCAGTAATTTTTGATTTGTGATATAACACGATATGAAGTGGAAACTGATTGAAATTGGTAATAAAGAAGGGTAATTATTATAATGAATGTGATAACTACAAGTCTGGAAGCTTTGATACGTGAGTATTATATATATCGCTACTGTTTATGTCAGAATAAACATAACAATGGTGTTCATAACCTCACAAATGTGTGAAATATAAATAATGGCGGAAATCTTAGGTCATATTGCAAATCGTCACTTGTGTTTTTCGACCTTGTTGCCAACTTGTGTTTTTCACCAATGAATCCGTATAGACGTGAATTCATTTCCTTACAGAAAGAGCTACGAATCCACAGAATAAAGAACTTGATAATGCTGCCATAGATGCATTTTGTGTAATTCTCGGGAAGGAGAGTGATGGTGTACAAATTGCAAGCAGATTGATAGCCACGCATATACAATCCACTAATGAAAATGAATCATTGCAGGCACTCATTGTAAACTTATTATTTTTCACAACAAAAGGAATAATTGAACGACATCAAAATCGATAATTTTGATAAAGCTTCTAGATACTTGTATGAAGAGATGTGGACGAACTTTTCACGCGGAAGTCGGGAAATTTCGTTTCCTTAATGAAATGATTAAGCTCGTTTCACCTAAATATCTTGGTAATACGACACCGAGGGCAGTCCGTGAAAAAGTGGTGGAATTATTACATACATGGGTCGAAGATTACCCTCGTGAAGCAAAAATTAATGAGGCTTATCAGATGCTGAAAAAACAAGGTGTTATCAAGGTAACAAAAGTTAATGAACAAATGCCAAAAATTATCAAGTTCAAAAAGTCCAACTGTTCATCATTCTATCATCAAATGTAGAACGAATTGCCCCCACGAATGGATTACAAAAATTATATTGCCAAACCGCCAGGGGCAAGAAATGCATTGTTTGAAGATGAAGAAACTGCCAAGCTCCTTCAAGAATTACTGCAGAGTAAAGACCCTTTTGAATTGCAACTAGCTAACCGGCTGATCAAAAGCATGGTTAAAGATGTGAGTTAAAAATTTGCGTCGATTCGTTATTGCATTGTCCGAATTGAGTTATCCATCTGATTAATGAGTTTGATGTTATGCAACAACAATATTCACGTTTTTTGTGTGTATAACTAGGATGAGCGACGAGTTCAGCAAACTTCACAAAAAAATATAGAATTAGAATCTGCTCATAACAATATTAAACTATTATCTGAGATGTTAGACTCATATAATCTTAGCCAAACAAAGGCTGAAGATGTCGAATTGATGCGAGAACTTCATCAGACATGCGAGAGCTTCAAGCCAACTTTATTAAGATTGGCTGAACAAATGCAAGATAATGAAGATATTCTTGGTGTGTACAACACTGAAATGTTACAAATAAATAGGGACAGGAAGTTTTGTTGCTACCCGTATCGATAACTCGAAATGTTGCTGTTATTGCGAGCGCGATAATATGCATTCTTTACGCTGATGTTAAGGGTAACTGTGCTAAATTCTGTGACCTACATGAATGGATTTTCAATCACGTTTTTTTGTGTCTTCTGCGCAATGTAATTTCATGAACATTCGGAGGATTGCTCGTAATTGAGTTATCGTGATCTAAACAGTACAGCTTTCAAACTTCACAACCAAAAAAATTGAAGTTCAATCGATCGATGAATAGAACTGTAATTTATCTGATTGAAATAACCAAAAACTGGACTTTTCAGACTTCGAATACATCATCTCGAGTAATCTTACAAATATTCATGGAATAACAGTGAGTAGGACGGACAAAAAAATTTGACCGGGACTTTATTCATGTAGGTTAGAAGAACTAGTGCCGTTTTCCTTTAAACGTAATCATTAGAAAAGATGTATGAAACACTAAATTTCATACGTTATTTGTGCCTTGGCGTCTCAACAGTAATCATATAGTGAAGGGAGGATACGAAAATGATAAGGAGTGATAAAGCTGACCACAAAGAAATTCATCAGGTCATGGAAGATCGGACTGAATAATGGTCGTGAATAATTGATGGAATATTCGCGCAACTTTAATCCAAACTTCATATGTGAAACGTAGTAGAGGTTCAATTGTGCTCACGATAATGATGACAGCTTTGTCGGTTGCGTGTGTATAGTGGACCATGTCTCGAATGAATATTCCACGGTAGCTTCTGCTTGGCATAATGACGACTCAATATACATAAATACAACACGCCTTCGTAATATTTGCGGATGCTACCAATGGTTGTTTCGAAAATCTACAACAATGGTGATTTTTCAAACATTATTTGGGAATTGAAATCCGAATCTTCCGATGATTTTCGGCTGCACACAGCTACCGAGACGCACTATTGCATATATCCTTGCACTCGCGGAGGTGCGGCCTGATTGCCGCAGGTGTTTGCGAATTGTCGGAAGAATCGGAGCATACTAATTCATTGGCGAAATGGAATCAGCGATTCACAAGGGTGCTTGTTAGGGCTCGTTTCATTGGCTCTGAGTAGTTGAAAATCATTAGTGAAATAACGTTATATTATTTTCTAATGAATGTGGGAAGATTCGGTTGGGTGAATTTTATAATCAGCAAAAAAATTGTCAACAGTTTTGAGAGTCACTATAAAAATTATCTTGGAAAATCGGCATTGGAAACATCTGTGAATGATATTGAGGCATCTTATAATCATTCACGTTGGAATTAATAGCGTTCAAAGGCAAAGGATGCCACAGAATCGTCATTCAAGGCGCGCCCCCTCACCTTGTAAACGCAGCCTATAACACTGCACTATAATCATGGTTGTATCTAATCCGCTTCCACACATTATATATGAAAGTCAAGTTCAAGTTATGGCGGACCTTTTCGTGGAGAATTTCATCGTCTACAAGGGAGGGCTAGTGCAATATAGTCGCATACGGAACTGCCAACAGTTCAAGAATTGCGATGACTGTTCCGAAATTATTACATCAAAGTTTCGAAACCATTATTCATTGCTGCCTTTCATGATCTGGTTGTATTTTCTACGGTGACTTTCATCGACTTTTTTTTTTTTTTTTCTCGTATTTTCAGTTGCTTTCCAAATTGCTGTTGAACGATCTCAGAGTGTAGATAACCCCTAACATTCAGAGTACGACTTATCTCGCTTGATGATGCATCCAATATCAGTGCGACTAATGAATAAGGCCGCGCGTGTGACAACTTGAACATTCATATTTATCGACATGAGTAGCGACAGAAACTTCTTCGTCGTAAAAATTACATATATTCATATATTTCTTTGAATATTGATCTTTTTTGTCAACAATTGGCGTTTTTAGGGCAGGTTTTGACCGTTAATGATGAATTGAGTCATGTATTTGAGAAGTACACCTTTAAAATGAGCCTTGGCGAAACGTTACCTAAAACCTGCAATAGCGTGAATGACAACAATTCATTGCTGGATTTTTCATGTCCAGCAGAAACAGACCCTTCCACTGTTACAAATTTGCACAATGATCAGGTCCGAATTACCAACTCAAGGACAACTAGCTCATCGCAATCAGATATGGAAATTCTCAATGATATATTTAATTGTATGGCGACTCCTGCAGTGCCACCTATAACATTCGATTCCAATATGCCGTTACCCAAAATTGACGTTATGCGACCTATACCAATAATTCCAACGAAACAATCAGGTAGATATTTAGGGTGTAAATTACATTTAGTGGCGCTAACAAAGCAAAGGCCATTCAGAAAATTTACCATGATAATTTCTATGTCTGTCTTCTATTTAAGTTGCGTCTCCGGTTCTGCCGATTCAAATCAATACCAAAGCGAGAGCATTCAAAGATTTGGATGACATTGGTCAATCACTTCTTCAGCAAAGTTTATCAAGTGGCATCGTGAAAGACCATTCGATCAATTCACCTATGTAAGTTATCTTTTGGTGTATTCGTATTTTCTTGTCGGGGATATCAGGGGTTTTCGTTACACTCCCACATCTTGATACATTGATGAGTTCAACGTGATATTCTTTCTTCCACATGGTCTCGAAGTTCCAATTTGAGCTATACTGAATAGCTGAAGTGATCCGACCACTGTCAATTCAAGTTCCGATTATGGAGCTGAAAAGTCGGGACAAAATCTAGTTTCCCCCAGAAATTTCATTTAAAAACGAATAATGTGAAAATGAAGCGCGTGAATCAGTCGGTTATTTCGACACAACAGTCAATCAAGAGGAAAATTATCAGTCTTTAAACAAATTTTCATCTTAGAGAGAATTAGCTAAGGAAGGACAACACAAAAATTAGGAATGCTTCTTCGGCTGGATAATGCGTCGTATTGAAATTTAGCGCAATTGCAGATGCTTTTCATCGTCCCAGAATTTTTTGAAGAGAACATCTAACAAATCATTGGGATAAAGTTTCTTCGTATAAAAATATTTCCGGTTCAGAAGATTTTAGAATTTTTTTAGATTGGTCGCATACATTTTTAATCACCGCTTGAATATCGTGGGGGAACCTATGTTATCTACTTTTAAATATCATAATCCCTCCTCTTATCGATATACGCAAATGACTCAGATATATTCTTCTAGGGATCTGAACATTCTACAAACAATTTGTTAGTTGCCATTCTATAAACTTAGTGGTCTAGAAGTTATTTGTAACCTAAATTGAATTTATTCGGAATTCCCTTTTTTCATTAGTCCTCACGGAGTTGAAGCTTTCTAAAGATAGAATTCTTGATTTTATTTCAAGTTCATTTTTCTTTCATCAATGCTGAAGAAGTTTTCAAAATTCTTAATAAACTTCAGTTGGTTGGCGTTTTGGAGTCATTACATTTGTTAAATTAACATCACCGAATATCTGACAACAGTCAATTGATAGTTTGAAAAGACTTTCGACAAAGGATAACTAAGTTTTATCCGAAATGTTTACTCATATTACTTCGTAATTTCATTTGTCATGATATAATGATCCTTACGAAACCGTTTTCAACGGGCAGGACTACATTTTCGTCATGTAATCATATGAGTATAATTTAAACAAAAAATTTTCAATATATTGGCTTCAAACTCCAACAACACAAAATTTATTCGAAATTTTGAAAATTTTCACTACTTCGGGAGAAATAGAATAAACTTGAAAGAAGAAAAAGAATGTTAATTCAAGGGGCTAGAGGAGAGGTGCTGCAATTGTAAGAAAAAAATTTCTTTTTATTATTGCTTTTCTGTTTCTTATAATTTTAAATTCTGAAACTGTCGGGAAAGTACTCTTAATGTCCTTCATGATACCGATTTAGTTGAATAATTGACAAACAATATTAACTTATTGAAAAATGAATTTATTTGGCTGAAGACAGAGATCAAAATGGCGAAGCGCGACAGCTCCAATTGTAATAAAATACATTTCGCTCTCTTAATAACAATCAAATTATAATAAAAAAATGAAAGAATGAATATGAAATGCTACTATATATTATTCTCAATATATCTATTGAAGTATTGACACAAGCTCCACACCACAATATTAAAAAATAAAATTGTTATGAGAAAAGTTGTGAGGTATGAAAAAAGAAGTTTTCGCGTGTAATTCAAAGAACTGGAAATATTCCAATATTGGAGCAAGATTAAAAGTTCAAACTATTGTCCATCTCATAAATTCCTGTTTTGAATAAGTTGAAAAAAAAATAATGTTTTTTAAACTCATTGTTGGTTATTTGTTGAGTGTTACAATTGCCCCTTGGTACAATTGCAGCACCTCTCCCCTGTTCTAGTCCCGAGGCATGAATTTCAGGCGGTTTTTGAGGCTCTGTACAAACGAATCATAATATTTTTACCATCCATTTTTTTTTCAGTTGATTTTTTATGTAATCTCGAAATATCAATGAACGAACGTAAGAAAATGGATGGTAAAAATATTTTGTGTTTCATTTGTACAGAGCCTCCAAAACCGCCCGAAATTCATGCTTCTAGACTAGAATACCCCTTTATAATAGAATAAACAAAAGAGCTTCGATCCAGCGTAAAAAGATTGAAGATGTGGGATTCAGCATTAATTCAACTTAGATCCCTAATAACACTTGTCAAAGACTGAGTTAATGAAACAACTTTTTTTGTAGAGCGTTTGATCCCCTACAAAAATACATTCGAGCCGTTCTTGCATATTGAATCATCGGTAAGTTATGAATTTGAAAATTAGATAACAACTTCTCCATTTTATTCGATGAAGCATCCAATTTCACTGTGAGACATCTTTAAATGTTAATATGATGAGTTCATATTTTCGATTAGTTTTTTTTCTTGTAATTTAAACTATATTTTCAATATACCTTTCGAGAAAATAATAGTCAAGTTTTTTCCCTACGGTTCACACTCACTTTATCTAAGTATACACGATGCATACAAATCTATTTGGCTTTTTATGAGTCGTCCCATAATAATTATCAAATCAGCAATTATCCAAGTTCTTTGTTGCATGACTTAAAATTTTTCGACTACAGCGCCAGTTCCATGATCAGCTATTTAAAACTAGAATTATAATTTTGAAAACTAGAAAAATATCGGTGAAACTTAGTTTTTTGAATGACTTGGAATGAGAATTGAGTGATTAACAAAAAAAATTAAGTTACACCGAGATGTGTGGTGTTCTATCGTCGAACAAAGTCTACATTTGAGGATTATTTTGCATTTTTAGTCCATATTGCAATAAAAGTGTGTTTTTTCCAGTATTTTTCAGCTATATTCTTTTCAATAGTACTTTTATTTTCAAAATTTTTTTCTATCATAAGCGGATGATCCCGTTGAAAATACTAGGTCATGAAATTGTTATATTCTCGTCGGTTCCCAATATTTCTGAAAAATTCCAAGCTATTAAGACTCTGAAAGGCGGTGAAAATGGAATTGAAAGATTTCGCTTTATTTAAACGTACATACATACATGCGTACATACATAGGTACATAAATAAATAAATGAATAAATAGATAGATAGATAGATAGATAGATAGATAGATAAATACTGAGAATGCTACTAATATTGGGCATTATCTATGGAATAATTTATTTGAAATGCTACTCTCTAATTAGGGAACACTTTGAATTTCTTTAATCCTCGTGATAGAGTCATAGCAAACCTATTATTGAATCCGGATCAAAAATACTATTACAGTTCCCCATAGTTTATATATTGATGTGAATGAATTTATCAATTCCATCTTTAAAATATCATACTGAACTATCCTTGTTCAGGCAAGTTACTCATTCTCCCGATGTATCATCACCGCTGTCGGAACAGTCAACTACGGCCGTAAACTCAGATAAATCTGATAAGTTTGGGAAGAATTCAGAAGCGTGTTCTTCAGAATGCATGTTAACAAATCAGAATCAAATTCAATGTAATCAAGAAAATAACATTCATGGTATTGCCGGCGATATGATAACGACCTTGAAAATTGCGGATGAGCTTTTGGAAACTACTGACAATGGGATATCCAATCGGAAGACATCAAATAGTATTGAAGCTGAAATAAAACCACTAACAGACATTCATGTTACTCTAGAAGATATCACACCAAGTTAGTAGATTCGCTTAAAGTTGCACAATAATTTTGTTAATGATTCATAATTCCAGGTCCCAGATCACCAATAACTGTGATAAACGACAAAAATTCGATATCAGTGATTTTAAACTTTGCTGAAGGTTCACCTCGTTCTGATATTTCAGTCATTGTTGTTACAACAATGAGTAAAAACTCTAAAGCTCTCACTAATTATTTGTTCCAAGCAGTTATACCTAAGGTAATAATATATTCATTCATTTTTCGTCTACCATTACTTATGAATGTTCTGACGTTAGAGGTGCAAATGCCGGCTACAGCAGCCATCGGGGAATGAGTTACCAGCCCACAACCCTTTTCTACCTCCCTCAGCAATCACTCAAATAATGTTAATTGCGAACCCCCACAAGGTGACATCAATTGTTGTATGTAATGTGTTTAATAACTTACGAATTCTCAACAACAACGATGACGATTTCCAGGTTCCTGTGTCACTCAAATTTATGTTGAGTTATACCATGGATGGCGAGACATTTACTGAAATGGGTGAAGTAGATAGTCTATTCAATGCATGAGAAATCATCAAGCAAATGAATGGGAATATTAATATGTCTATTGCAATATCTGAGTTGAGACGAAAAGGAGCTAATGAGGAAGTAGAAATATTGGCGTCGCTGATAATTCCTTTTGCGATAAAGTTATTATTAAATTTTAATAGATGTTGAACATTGTCGTACACCGATGTAGCATGCGTCGAAAGCCTTATCAATAAAAGAAATAGAGTGACTCGTTCAAATATCGTTTGTCACTACGAATAAATCGTAATATTTCTGAGTCTTGAAGTATTCCACATTTCGATAATAATAAAACCAAGGATGCTTGGTAAAGTTTGTAAATCTAACGAAGGACATCAATTACAGGATTCTTTGGAGGGAAACAGTAAAGTTATGAAGGGTAGATTTATTCTTAACATTTATCTTGAAGTTATTACATTCTGACATTCTTCTGAAGCGATTATCGCACACATAAACGTTTTGATGGATTGTTCCATGTACAATTTTAATATTTTCCAATATATTGGTTATTGGTTTTCTTCCATTTTATAGTAAATGTTTTATGTTATCATGCATTTTTCATCCATAAGCGTTGCGCAGATAAGCAATAAGGAAAATAATTCAATTAACAAAGTAAGGACAGTTATTACTTAAATCAAATTATATGATGCATTTCAATTTCCGTTTCCGCGAAGCGTAACAGATTATTGGGGGAGATGCTGGGAGATAGGATGTGGCGCTGAATAATAATATAGTTTGTTCTTTTCTAGAGTCGGTTGATGTTTGCACTGAATACATGCCTTCGTGATGAAGGTAATGGCTGTAAGGAATTTATAAATGTTGGAGATGGACAATGAGTAGCATTGTTCTAGAAAACGTGTTTATTCTATGAATATTATAGTAAGTATTCTCATATTATGTATATATTACTAATCAGCGGATGAAATTATTGCTCATATCAATGAGTTTATTCCAGTTTCTAATGCTGTTTGTATTGTTTAGAGTCAAATCACATGTTTCAATCCCAACTATGTACATTATAAATAAATGTGTATCGATCGACGTTTGAATGAATTTCTTTATATATATCATTACTGACAAGATTTGGGCGAGTGAGTTTGTGTTATATTTTTCATCGAGCTGAAACTTTGGGCATTGAGTATTGGACATTTTTATGTGCTAGAATTTCAGATGACTTTTGAACACTTCCATAACACTTATGCATAAAAGTTAATATTGCTTGTGTATTATTTCTGTCTTCTAGGAGGAATTCCATGTTCGTCGATCGTCATTGTCAGATGATGAATTCATTGCTAAAGTTTTCTGGATCTATCGGTCAGTGTTTCATAGTGATGGGCAAACTGCGATTCAATTGTTTATTTATGTATTCGTCAATTTTGAAGTTTGCCTCGCAATTTGCATTTGGTATCGTTGTCATCAATCGGAATCAGTTTTATGTGAATATAGTGTAGCTACATTTGGAATGTTAGAGTTGCTGCTCTCCAAATTTGATCTAGATCTCCAAGAAGTTTCTATCCGTGATTCCAAATTTGGTGTGACTAATGATGGCAGAGATCTCAATCGATGCTCATAAGGACCAGATACATCCACGCTCTCCATTTACTCTCCTCAAGTGCTGATGAGATTTAATGGGAAAGAAATAATTCATGAATGGAGGAGGGAAAATGAATTCGCATGAATCTAGATGTTCATAAATGTTACGAACTATCAACATCTTAATATTTTTCAGTCACCCCTAAATTAACAGTTGTTTTGAGAATGATGAAAACACACATTCATGAATATATTGACAGTAGTGTTGAAACTCAATAGCAGAAAATTTTATTTCCCTTCTCTAATTTTCATTGAAATGTAGCTTATAGCAAAATCAAATGAATTTCTCAACATTTGGACGGCAATTAGTTCGCCCGTTTATTCATATAATATGATGAAGCTAATCTTAATATGATAATAAAATATGACTCACTCATGCAATCCGGAAGAGTAACATATGGACGATTATAGATTCAGTTTGATACTATAATTTGATCACGAAATGCCAGGGCTGTTAACGCTTTTTGGTGTCCCTGATATTCACGTTCAATACAACCCGTATCAACATTCCATAATCTGGCAATACCATCAGAAGAGGCTGACAGGAGCAAAAGACAAAAAATATGGAAAATCAAAATCATCTCTTTCTCGATGACATAAAATGAAATAAAGTATAGTACTAATAATAACATAGAATTTACCTGTAAAAACATATTGCGAGTCCGCGCTGAAGGCCGCATCCCATATCCACCGCTTGGATTCATGTTGTAAAATCTGCGCTTCTGAAAAATCTGTGGTTCTCCAAACTCTGGCGGTTTGATCAGCTGATGTGGTAACCAACAGTCTATTCGTTCATATATATAGGGAAATTAATTTTCCATCGAAAAATATATTTTAACGAATGATATGCGAAAATAAGATGTAAAGAAACTTACGTTGAATCCGGACTGAATTTACAGCGAAGTGCATAACGCTTATGCGCTGAGAGCTTGTGTCTAGGATTGAGTCTTGTAGGTTCGTCACCTATACCACCAGTCAGTGCCCAAATATAGCAGTGACCCTTATTGTTTACAGCAGCCATATATGACCCATCCGGATCTATTGAAATGTCTTGAATCGAGGCTTCAGCTTCTGGAATCTGTGATAGAATCGTCAGTTATTGATTCGACATTTATTTTTGATTTTTTTGAATTCCTTCTAAATCTTGGCAGAAAAATTTCAGATACCAGTTGTTCATTATGATCCGACCGTAAGTCCCACAGATGTACAATTCCACTCTGGTCACCGACGATCAACTCGGATTGGTTCGGGTGCAAACAAACGCAATTGACTGGCGCTGAAACTTGGAAGATCCGTTGGCACTGGAACGTGCTTGCCCTGCAAATTCAAATTTCCACTTACAACAATGCTTTTATATTTGTGGTAAGGTTCCTTTTGGGCTAGTCGAAATACATGTTCAATTTTGAATATGCTTAGGAAAAATGCTATCGCTAATCAGTCGTATCATCGAACATTTTATGCGAAAGTTGTGGCAACTTTCCATAAATTACATGATAATTATTTTGTAGGTATTATCAGAATAAACTCGATTCACTAGCGTGCAATATTTATGTTTTGAATATATTGAATCAGAATTTCCTTAAATCCCAAATCCGCGCAGAACAATCTTCACTCCCAGTGTACATCCATTTGCCGTCTTCCTAATAATGTGTGAAACAAAATCTCATGATGTGAATGACTGTAGATAAACTCCTAGTCGAATGTAAAAACTCTGAATTATACCTGAAAACCAAGACCAGTGACATTTCTTGAAGCTCCTTCATAATTGAGAACCGAATTTGGTGCACCCGACGCTAAATCGTGCATAAATATATTTTGATAACCTGCTGCTGCTATGACATGTTTATCAGGGGTTATGTCCAAAGCGTTTACTTGCTGAAATGCATGATAGAAAAAAAATCAATTTTTATAAATAAATATTTCATAAGAACTATCGAATTTATATGCAGAAATAAATAATCAAATTCGATTCCTCTCATGGTAGCTTACAGAAACAGTGTGCTGTAATGTACGTTGGCAAACTCCAGTATGGGCCTGCCACACTTTGATTGTATGATCATAACCTCCAGTAACAAAAATGACTTGTTCCGTGTTGCTTCCGTCGATTGTCATATTACAAATTTTACGATATGACAATGAAATAATTATCGTGTATAAATTTCGAAGGGTATGAATATTGAGATGACTACTCCTATGTCATATGCTAATGTACTTCATGAAATAGCTCCAACTTAATTAATATATTACTTGTAACAATAACAAGACGTCTCGATGCAGGGGGTCCGCACTCGAGTGCACGCACAGTCGACAACACCACGACCAGGGCTCTGTTCTTTAGGGTTTGAAGTGATCCGAATCGTGTTAAACTGATCCGCTCGCGCATGCGCACATTGGATGAAATGAAATATAGATACCGTTTGCCACTTCAAACCCTAAAGAACAGAGCCTAGTGTACACACTTTCCATAGCCATAACCATAAGCGAAATGGAGCTGCGTGATTGGTCGAGCGCTTATGGTTATGGTTATGGAAAGTGTGTGCTCTAGGCCTAACAGTTTATCTCCCATGACTATAATAATATGTAGAGTGGTTACAAATTGGAAATTCCTGACCCAGCCATTAATGCAACCGACTGTACACATTCAACAGTGAGGTTAATCAAGAAAAGAATAGGCATGCTCACGAATAGAGATATTCAACAGTATAAATAATCATTAATTGAGTTATATTCACGGACGGATATTTTACAGTAGGCAAACTCAACAGCTGAGGTATTGAATAAAACCTTCGTTCAGATTTTCAGAATAGTGTTATTTTTCATTAGAATTATTCAACATTAGAAAAATTGAAGCATGAAAAAAATTTTGATAGGGATATTTTTAGTTGAGATATCTGTGTAGGGATATTCGCCGGTAGAGGTTCATTTGGTAGAGCTGTGGTATGTACTGCCAAATAACTTGTCATGAAGTGTGGACTGTGCCGCTCCCACTGCTGTTTGTTACTATTGCACAATTGCCCACCAATGAGTTGAATGCATTGCTTGGAAGTTTCCGCCTGAGATCTGTCTGTTCGAGAATGACAGCCGTTAATCCCCGATATTTTGCATTTGCACAAAGCTGCATTACTGTTGTACTATTTCAATGATGGTGTCAAAAAATATTAAAATACCGCATCTTGCTGTGGGTAAGTCAAATTATGGAGTGACGTGGGCAAGATTGGAGGGTTATAGTATTGTATGATACTTAATCATAATATTATAACATCCTGGGTGTTGTCAGCATCTATTTGTGCTGGGAAAAAGTTTGTACCACTAATATACAGAGATAATTATTTGTCACAGCAACGTATAATTTTTGGCAAGATGGACCACATTATCTTTACATGACGGTAGGCGATGTTGTTCAAATATTTAATGAATCCGGTGATTGGTATTATGGATGCAATAAGCAAAATAAAGGACTACGAGGTATATTTCCGAAATGTTATACTCATATTTTGCCGTCGTCAATGAATGCTAAAGCATTGATGTATGAACTAACAAGTGTATTGAGAGAATGGGGTTATCACTGGAAGCATTTATATGTGGTAAGCATTCACTTGATTGTTATTGCAGATTGTTATCCAGTTATTGAACAATTCATGAAGAAAATTCATTGCAGATTAATTCGAAAAATTTCACGAGAATTCAACAGAAACTATCAGAACTGATTAATTATAGGAGCAAAATTTTGAGTGGTACTTTGACTGTTGATGAATTGAAAGATGTGAAAAAATTGGTTACTGCTAGTATTGATACTGGGAATCATTTACTTGACTTAGATATGGTCGTCAGAGATAATGATGGCAATATATTGGATCCCGAAAAAACTAGCACAATACAATTGTACTATCATCATGAGATAGCATCCGAACGTATCAGGAAAACAATTACCACGGAAACCGAAACGAAACCAATGAAACCTCAAATTCCGGTTTATTGTCACGTGTTTTTTGTTAGTGTGCGTAATTTCGTATGTAAAATGACAGAAGATGTGGAATTATTATTAACATTATTTGACGGTAAAGAAGGAAAGGCGATTTCTGAAAATTATGTTGTGTCTTGGAGTAAGGAGGGTTTGGCACGAGATATTGATCAGCTTCATAATTTACGGGTTCTTTTTACTGATCTCGGATCACGTGATTTAATAAGGGATAAAGTTTTTTTGGTATGCTATGTAATTCGAGTCGGTGGCATGGAAGCTAAAGAGATCGATCACCGACGATCAAGTTTGGCTTCATGTAATCCTCAAAAAAAGTCTTCCGACTGTATGAGAAGACCATTCGGTGTAGCCGCAATGGACGTTACATTGTACATCACTGGGAAACTAGATGGAGATGTCGAGCACCATCATTTTATACCGTTTTTACAGTAAGCATATAGCACTATTGTTTACATGGCACATTCGATTCCTTCCATTCAACCTTATATTATTGGAATAGCGTGGTCATTCGAATTCTTCTGTTATATTTTTCTTGTCGCTTTTTTTTTTCTACGAATCTATCAAACTTTTCGCTCACTTTTCATGTCTGATTGGTTGTCATTTGCTCAAAATTAGATGCTGCGATAGGGAAAGCTTAGATGGCACTTTACGGAGGATACTAGCTCAGAAAGACACGACTCTGCAGAAAAGTGGGAATGGGGGTGGTAACAACGGTTGTGGTAACAATATCACAGGGAGTCAGGGATTATGGGCAAGTTTAAAACTATTGAGAGGTGATACAAAGCAGGTTTGTTACAACATCTCCCCTGTCTGCAGTCTTATTGCAGAGCATCTCATACGCATATCTTGATTAATGATTATTTTTACAGGTACGCGATGAATATCCTCATTTGGTACTTGGTAATGTCTCTATTGCACGAAAAATGGGTTTCCCCGAAGTAATTCTTCCGGGAGATGTGAGGAATGACTTATATTTGACTTTGATTTCTGGCGAATTCAGCAGAGGCTCCAAATCCACAGATAAAAATGTCCAAGTAACCGTGAAAGTTTGTAATAATTCTACAGGCATGTCGGTTCCTGGTGTTATTACACTTGGTGGTGGGGCACCGTATATTGACGAATATTCAAGTGTAATTTACTATCATGAAGATAAACCTAGATGGTGTGAAACATTCAAAATTGCTGTTCCAATCGAAGAATTTAAGCATGCTCATTTAAAGTTTACGTTCAAACATCGTAGCTCGAATGAAGCCAAAGATAGGGCAGAGAAACCCTTTGCTGTCAGTTATGTTCGACTAATGCAACGAAATGGAACAACACTGCAAGACACACAGCATGAATTGCTTGTATATAAAATTGATTGCAAAAAATATGAAGAAAATGACATGACATATTTGAAATTACCTTCAACGCGTAGTGATCTAGCAGAAATGCACATTGAAAAGAAGCTAACGCTTGGTATTTTGTGTTTGACATCAAAGGACAGTTTTGTTATCGCCACCAATATTTGTTCTACAAAGTTGACACAGAATATCGATTTACTCGGTTTGCTTAATAGCAGTCTCTCCAAACCCGGTGATTTGAAAAAATCCTTGAGTGCTTTAATGAAAGTGGACGGAGAAGAAGTAGTTAAATTTTTACAAGACGTATTAGATGCACTTTTCAATATATTGATGAGTAGCACTGATTCTGATGTGAACGATGATATGGTTTTTGAATGCATCTTATACATCATCGGACTTGTGGCTGATCGTAAATATCAACATTTCCAACCCGTTTTGGATTTATACATCTCCAAGAGCTTCTCAGCAACATTGGCATATAAAAAATTGATCACGGTACTGCGTGAACGAATCGACAGAGCAATAAATACGAGTCAAGAAAGTCATGACCGAGATGCGTTACTGAAGACAATGAAAAATTTACAGTATTGTATGCGGTTCATCGTTGAATCAAGACTGTTATTTACCGAATTAGATCAAGACGAAGAAGAATTTTCTCGAACACTCACCGATTTATTGAAATCTATCGTAAACTTGATGAGCCATGGCACCGACGGCACTCTATTGATTCAAGGTGCTTGTTTGAAATATATACCTGCGACGATACCTCATCTATTACGTGTCTACAGTGGAGAGCAATTGAGTATCATTTTAACGGATTTACTAGTGATCTTACCGCCTGGACGACTGACTAAACAAAAGATGATGACAGTCAATGACATTGTACATAGTCCGCTCTTTTTATTGGCTGATTGTCGGGGAATTCTGCTGCCAAAGATTACCATTCTTGTGCGTGATCTTTTGGAGGCGAAGGAAGAGGTAAAACATATGAAAAACGTATCATTAATACTGCTCCACATCGATTGTAGATCGGAAACACCATTGTGAGCTGTCTGGGAAATTCCTTCTTTTTTTTAATTTACCGTGATGTTTCAATAGAATACTAAGTGGACAAAATTTATATAGAAAACTGAAAACCGTTTATAGTTAAAAATAATAAAATGTTCAGTGAGTCGAGCTGAGCTGAAAATCATGACTCTCGAAAGGTCAACTTTCAGATGAAAAATATTTCAGTAGTTTGCGGAACAAGCGAGCGTCTTTGGAAATTCTCTCAGATAATTTCTCAATGTCCATCTGATATTGGGTGGATAGTTTTGACAAATGAGTCTGCTAAAAAATTATAAATGAAGCTGCTTTCCAGCCGCAGTCACAATGGTGTTGCTCTCATGATATGTTCGAACTGAATTGATCTTTGCATCCAAGATTTGTGTTCTCATTTTGCTTGTTTATTCGAATGCGCACGTATAGTATAGTATACTATCAATAGAATGCAGCATGCTTAATGATGTAGGGACGAGCCACTGGCCTGATTGTGCGAGTAAGGGCTAATAGTCTGTAGGTTTATTTTTCTATTTCTTTTGGTTCTGGTTTTGGGTTATTGGCGTGTGTGAAGGGACTGTCGAGTACGCCAGGAAAAAGTGTGGCGAAGGTAGCCAGACTGCTAGGTGAAAATCGTCATCGACTTAATCAACATCGAGGTTATTCTGAGGAGGTAATGTGTTGGTGTTGACGTGAGTGACCACGTGCCTCTCTCCCCCTCGCGAATGTCTTTTAATGATAATTGATACTTTCATCTATAAAAATTGTTAATTTTTTCAATACAATATAGAAAGTATCATCAACTGAATTGGGTTAATTTTCAGGTAGAATTGTGCGTGAAAATTTTATCCGACGTGTTGGAGTTGACATTCAGAAAAGATATTGGTCCGACCACATCCGATATTAAGGAAATTATGTTAACCACATTGAGAACAATAATACAAACTGTTATATCGATGGACAGAGAGAACCCATTAGTACGACATTTGGTGTCTGTAATGCTCGCTATATTTCGACAAATGACGCAGCAGCATTATGAAATGTACACAAATCACTTTGGAACACGATTTGATTTGCTTGACTTCTTAATGGAAATCTTATTAGTATTCAAAGATCTTGTTTCAAGAAGCGTATTTCCGACCGATTGGAGTGAGATGATAATGCTACAAAGCAGCATAATTCTCAAATCGTTACGTATATTCTCCGGAATTATACGAGATTATTTTTTCAATGAATTTGAACATCAAGCATGGTCAAACTTTTTCCACTGTGCGATAGCGTTTCTTATCCAACCTGCTTTACAGCTGGAGACATTCAGTGCAGTTAAATACAACCGCATAATCTCACGCTACAATGATATGCGCAGGTAAGCGAACATATTTTTCCCACGATTTATTCGGACATCGTTTCATATTCAGATGTTTAAAATGGATTACTTTTCAGAGAGACTGCTTTCGAAATTCGTTCGATGTGGTTCAATTTGGGTCAACACAAAATATTATTTGTTCCAAGCCTGGTAGGTGCAATCTTAGAGATGACTTTAATTCCTGAATGTGAGTTGCGAAAGGCAACTATTCCAATATTTTTCGACATGATGCAATGTGAGTTCTATAGTTCCCGAGTTATTGATGGATTTGGTGATACGAAGCGTGATCCAGCTAGCATAAAAGGAAATTTTATCGAATATGAAAATGAGATGATCGCACAACTCGATATTTTAATTGAAGGGGGCAGAGGCGATGAGCAATTTAGATTGCTTTGGATTGACGTTATGGGGTTGTTGTGTGACAGTCATTCAACTATGCGTGAGCAAGGCTTACGTTTTGTCGACGTGGTTGCCAAGTTAATGGAACGACTATTGCAATATCGAGATATAATTCATGCTGAATCTCAAGAACATCGAATGATGTGCACCGTTAATCTGTTGGAATTTTATTCGGAAATAAACAGAAAAGAAATGTATATACGGTATGTCAACAAGCTTTGTGAACTACATCTTGACTGTGACAATTTTACGGAAGCGGCGTACACCTTAAAATTACATAGCCAGCTATTAGATTGGAGCGATCAACCTTTACCACCATTATTGCGCTCCAATCGTTATCCTCAATGTCAGACTCACCGTGAATTAAAAGAGGCACTTTATGACAATATCATCGAATATTTCGACAGAGGGAAAATGTGGGAATGTGCTCTCACTGTGTGCAAAGAATTAATGAAGCAATATGAGGAGGAAACTTACGATTATTTACAATTATCCGTTCTTCTCGAAAGAATGGCAACGTTTTATGATTCTATAATTAAGCAATTGAGACCTGAGCCTGAATATTTTCGTGT
This sequence comes from Meteorus cinctellus, assembly GCA_030523045.1. NCBI lineage: Eukaryota > Metazoa > Arthropoda > Insecta > Hymenoptera > Braconidae > Meteorus > Meteorus cinctellus. The sequence goes on from JAPYZF010000876.1 coordinate 21,628, forward strand.
AGCTTATTATGGTCGCGGTCATCCACCATTTCTCCAGAATAAAATTTTTATATATCGAGGGAAAGAATATGAACGACTCATAGATTTCTGCACAAGAACGTTGAATCAACTGCCCAATGCCGAGCAAATGAATAAATTATCGCCGCCAACGAGTGATATTTTGGAATCGAATTATCAATATGTTCAGATAAATAAAGTAGAGCCAATAATGAATGAGAAGAAAAGACACTACCGGCATCATCTCCTCACTAATGGCAGCAAGCCCATGATTGCTGAAGCAGTTCTCAGATATCATCGAGTCAATGATGTCCAGCACTTTCGGTTCTCGAGACCTGCACCGAAAGCGGATATGTTATCGTCATCATCGTCATCATCATTAATGTCGTTACCATTATCGACGGCTACGACCACTGACACAGTTACATTCCAAATGAACAATAGTATGAATAATGAACACATCACAAGAAGTAATGACTGTAAAACCATTATTGATAAAAATGAGTTCGCATCATTATGGCTTGAACGTACAGTATTGGTCACCAGTTCTCCATTACCTGGAATTTTGAGATGGTTTCCTGTCACCTCAAGTGAAACATATCTTATAACTCCATTATGCAATGCCATTGAGACAATGGAGGCGACAAACTGTGCGCTTCGCGATCTCATAATTTCTCAACGATCCGATGCACATTTCTCTTCTTTGAATCCATTGAGCATGAAATTGAATGGTATATTGGATCCAGCTGTAATGGGTGGTGTAAATAATTATGAAAAAGCATTTCTTAATTCGGCATATCGCGAAGCTCACCCAGAATCAAGTTCTGATCTATTGAAATTAGAAGGCCTTATAGCTGAACAGATACCACTATTAGGGATTGGTCTGCAATTACATAAATCTCGAGCTCCACCAGAATTACATCCCTTCCATCAACGATTGGAACAATGTTTCAATACTATGCGTAGTCAAGTTGAAACAAAATATGGAAAAAGGGTAAATACCGATTAATAATCATAATATCATGCATGAGCAATGGGAAATGAATCGTCAATAGTGATTAAAGAATAATATATTTGATTAGACGTGTGATCTTCAAATTGAAGCGTTGACTCAAACTGTCACAATGCGGAAGCAGCATCAAACCCAAAAAAAAAGTGAGAGTTATCGTCTTTCGGGTACAAATATGATGAGTAATACTAGTCCAGAGTGAGTATAATCAGACTAAGTCCAAGTTCTACTTGCATTATTGCTTCCAAAATAAATATTTGTCTTTACAGAAGTAATCATACAATGCGATCCCATGTTCTTTCGACGGCGTCTTTGCAAAAGGCATTATCAGGAGGTTCAACTGTCAGTTGCGGTACAAATAAGAAGAAAGATTCCAGTCGACGCAAAAGTTCTCGAAAAAGTGATTCATCGACAAATGTAATGAAACAGGATATTTCAACTTGTCAGTGGTACACGAGTCCTTCTGACACAGCATCGTCATACAATAGTAGTATCATAAATATCAATACGAACACAGCCACCAATATCACTGTACTACCATCATCTTCGAGTAATTCCCCGACAACGCCTATTATTGAGCTCCGACAGAAATTGACACCATCACGCCCTTTACGATCCGAAGTGGAAAAAGAGCGCCGAATGAGTAGTCGATGGTCTATGCAATCACAGTATTACTCGCTTCGGAATTTATCAGTAAACAGCAGCAGCAATGAACAAGTATATATGAATGATGCATTGAAAGGTATTCGGGATAGCAGTGGGACAATTACAGATGGCAGTACGAACACCACTTCCGATAATGATCCACCACCGCCGCTTCCAATTAAAATGCGTGAAGTTGATTATTGTCATGTGCCATCTTCAATAACGAGTGAAGATAATAACGACAGCCAGATACCGTCACCAACGTCCGATGTAAATTCTGAGATCACAGTCAAACCACCCACACCCCCACCGAAACCGAAGCGGCCACGAAATGTATGCATGTGACCATTAGATGATTAAAACATACTGTAATATTGAAACTATTTTTATATATCGTATACATACTAAACATAAATCGATTGTGCCATCCATAATGGAGCAGCCTGAATGCAGGATAATTCCAGTATATTCTCTGATTACAGTATACCACGGGTATAACGCAAGAGATAATATCGGTAATGGGTTCTTTTTTTGTGAATATCCTTTTTTTGTCTATCATTTGAGATCAAAATTAGAATACAACCGCTTTTGTAACTTAGGGAATGAATGAAACACTTGCACAATCTATACAACATTTTCAATCTGTGCATTTTCATGAAGCGATGGTGAAAACAGATACACATGCGTGTGTGTGCGTGGGTGTGTGTGTGTGTGCGTGTGATTCACCGATATGATTACATCTTGTAATAGTTTTATAGTAAAACGCATGAAACCTCCAGGTTCGATCCATTTATCGGCCAACAAATGAATGTACATGTATATATGTAATTCCAAAGAGATGATTATTTTCGTTGCTATTTTCATAATTATAATGGAAAATACACATTATATGTAATTGGTAATATTTTCATTATTTATATGCATGATTTTTCTGACCTTGCTCTCAGATCGATAAAATGGCTGAGCGATTGTGTAGGAGTGGCACTCAACTTATTTTCGCGTATGAAAATATTCTATTTGGGATATCGTCAATTTTTTGTTTTTGTCTTTTTCAGATTTTATTTTTCGGCGGATTGATGAAAAAATAATTTCATTTTTCAGTGAATTGGATATTTATCACAATTCCATCGTGTCAATGACACTTGAAATCGAGACACATATAGATAACACAAAGACCTATAGATGCCAGTAAGATGCACCAGTATCGTGAAACATTGGCGTGTAAGTTTTCTCATCTTACCATTTGGTTTCAGACCTTTCGATAGTAGATTGTGTTCTGTAGCTTGTACATCACCCCGAAAAGGTTTCAATAAATGTGCGATGACCCGCGCATGTGGATGGAAAATTTGGAACCCAAAATGATGAATTTTTCACGAGCCAATGTCGATAGTTTGCACAGAAGGGTTGACGAAGATCATTTCCATAAAGTTTTTTCTCCATGCCAACTTCAAAAATTTTGAAACCCAAAATTACGATATCTCAAAAGTTTTCTGTCGCTGCATTTGAATTTCCAAGATAATCATTGTCGAAACTTTTATACACTTTATGAACTATTAAACTTTCCTCCAATCTCTCTAAGTTTTGATTGTCTCCAGTCAATGTAGATCAAGAGTCATCACAGTTACACTTCTTCAAGCATTTGTGCACCAAATAACCAGCCACATAAACCATTGAATACTTATCGAGTGAAAGATGATTAGGAGTGTTTACTATAATGTCGGTCTATTAAATCTCGAATGCTATACTGATATCATTAATGCATCATCTTCACAATTATTTCCTGTTGGTGGTTTCGTTATATGAGTCAACATCGTGGTTTGATACGAACTTTTCATTTGTTTACCAGTTGGATTTTGATTATAACTACTTATGCATGCTTCGCAAAATGCCAAACAAATTCAGTCCATTGAAATGTTACATTTTTCGGGGAGTCACCTTGCATTTGTTAGAGCACGCAATTTTTTTTTTTTTTATGTTTAGGGGGATCGTTGTATCTTAGAAACGGTGATTCTTAGGAAAAAAAGTATAGCAACATTTTTTATAGATAATTGCATGATCTACAATTTAAGTCTGATCTATTTTTATGATACAATTCACCATCTGGCTGAAAAACACATAAAAAAACATATTTGCGAACTTTGACCTCGGATAGTTTTTTTTGCAAACGGCGGATCGATGGGGACTTCACATTTCATTTATAATGATGTTCCGAACATTCGCACAAATTTTCAGCTTTATGCGAATTTATTTAACCTTGCATATCTGACTTGACCGGGCTAATAGTAATGCATACTAACGAGTAGAAAAAAATTATTTCACATTTGCAGCGCTACAAAACAGTAACAAATAGATGAAATTCGGAAATTCTTTGTTGAAAACTCCTGTATCGATTTGTCCTGATGTGATTTTTCTGTAAAATTAAAAAAAAAAAGTTATAAGAATAAAAAGAAAATTTGTTCCCAAAATTTTCTCTTTTTTTTGTTAATAACTTTTTTGTTTTTGGTTGTACGACTAAAAAGGAAAGGACCAAAGTTGTAGATAGTTTAATTTGCAACTGAAATTGCTTTTCACATTTTTTGTGCAACCAGTAGTTTAAAAGATATGATGGAAAAACTGTTTCCACCCCCTTTTCAATATGGCGGCCGAGGGTCAAAGATTCAGACCCCACAAACTCGAAGTTAAGCTTTTTATGACCCCCCCTAAACATAAAAAAAAAGTTGCGTGCTCTAACAAATACAAGGTCCAATGTAACATTTCAATGGACTAATTCTCCTGCGGATCTTGGTTTAGATATGATGTCAGAATTCTACCTGCGAAATTTTATTGGACAAACCACGCCTGATAGGACATGGATAATTTGTATAGCGGGCATTCAAACAGTCGAACAAATCATTCATGAATTCAAAGAATTTTGCAATTGATACGGACGCGCTGTCTTTTACTTTCCCAGTGCGACCCCCGACCAATAATGTGCTTCATACACGATTATAGAAATTTGCATAGCTAATTTGACCCTCACCTTCGATGATGTGTTCAAATTTATGAGTTTATCAGTTAACTTTGAAACAGCACGGCAATTTTCGACCTGATCTAATCTATGTATCTCTGTACTAAAGGCTCCCAAGACATGACTTTTCTAAATTCGCCATATTTTATCATGAACTCTTCTTCACTACACAAATTATTTGGCCAACTTTCAAATCGATGCGAAACGTCAAAATCTAAGTGAATTTTATGTTCATACTCTCGTTCGAAATAGGGTTTTTCTGATACTAGACTCAATAAAAATGCTAAACTTTGATTGGTTTTAGCTTCATCATACACTAACCATCTAACTTTAAGACCAGTATCTCCACCGTGAGAATATTCTATTAATTTTTATTTGTCGTGTGAATCAGTTTTTACAATGGTACATATTAGCGGCCGACTTTATTGTCATTCTACTCAATTCTGCAACGACCCATAGTAATTTCAGTTGCAAGTGAAGTTGGCTATAGCATATGAAAAAAACTAAAATGTCTCATAGTAAAATGAGATGGTGCGCTAATTAAAAAATTGATCTGTATCTGGGTAGAAAAAATAAGAAAGCTATTCTGAAAACTAGAAGTTTTTACTGATAGAAATTTTTTATGTTATTGTAAAAACGGTAGCTTCGCACCATAAAATTATTTGAAATGCTATAAGATTTTTTTGATAAAATAATTTGAATTTTCGTCCACATGAATTTTAAAGATTAATTGAATACAATTAGAAGAAAAAAACACAAAATGTTTATATAAAAATAACTATTTTAACTTAAGTTTAAATTGAATTGATATTTTCAAAACAAAGAAATAATTCAAATTCATCTAATAAATTTAGACACATATAAACAAACAACATAAACAAGTATCAAGCAAAAATCTTAATTCGTAAATCAAATATGAATACAGTAAAAATTATAACAATCGTCACATCCAAGTTTTAGGTACATATTTATTACTATTATTAACTGTGATTATATTAGTAATCGTTATATTATTTGATGCTAACTCATCAAGAGTTACACATCCTCATTGAAAAATATTTTTATCACCAACGGTGAAATCTTCCAAGTGATCACAATGATTGAAGTCACTTGGAGCGCAGTGGTTTCAATCAACTTAACATCAAATTGACAGTAAGTCTTGGGCTCACTGAAGTTGACCCGCCTCAATTTTTTTTCTTCAAATTTTGAATTTTTTTTATTTTTAATTATTAGTTCTTCGTTAGTTCTTTATTGTTCGAACATTCAAATTGTTTGTTCGTCTTTTATTTATTTATAATTAATTAAACAAA